>RBNI01006544.1:0-11214 GCA_003990745.1 Jimgerdemannia flammicorona | reverse complement strand
GCGCTACGCCTCTGGCGCAGCGACACGGGCGCATGGTTGTTTGTTTGTTTAAACAAACAACCTAGCCCCCGAGGGGCTTGTCCCGTCGGGGGTGAGTCCCCCTTGGGACTAGCGCCTATTGCAAAAAAAAAGTAGCTCCCCCCCCTTCTTTGAAGGGGGGGAGCAAGCCGGCCGGAAGGCGCTAGGCTAACACAGCTTTGCTGTGTTCACCAAGCTGAGCTTTGAAAAAGCTCAGCTAGGCTAATTTATTAAAAATCCCCCGGGGGTTTGTCTCCCCATCGGCTCCTGGGTAAGCTTACCCAGGAGCGGAGGGGGGAAAAACGACCGGAGGGCGACCAAGTCCGCCGGTTAGCCCCCCCCCCTAAAGGGGGGGGGGCAACCAATTTGCCAACCTGGTTTTTCTTTTAGAAAAACCAGCTAGGCTAGCCCGGCCGGGCCGGGGATCAAAATATATAAAATCGATAAATATTATTTATAATATTTATTAAAAAAATATATATATATATTTTTTCGATATTTAGACATGGCCCCCGTGATAAGACACTTAATGCAATAAATACCCGCCAATCCTTTCAAATATTTAATAGCCGACACAAAATTGTCAGTTTGGTGTAGATTCTCAAATTGCATAGCGATAGGTAAGTCCTCAGTATCTTCGCAGAGTACTGTGAAATTAGAAATTACAGAACTATAAACATACGCAGCAAAACTCTGAAGTTCAATAGATGGGAACATAGAAACTAGATCCCAACTTGAAATTAAACAACGACTCGTACCAGATACAGTAAATAATACTGTATGGAGGTATATGGTTAATACTGGCAGTCCTTCATCAATTTCATTGATGGTTCCTGGGAATAAACTCTCGATTCCCCCAAAGCCCGAACCTAAAGATCCAATTAATAGAATCGATACCCCAGCGATGAGTAAGAGATAACCACCGGGGGGGTGCCACGGCGCTAGTCGCTGGCCACCCCCCCGGGGGCCCGAGCAATCCACTTAAAATAAATAGCGGTAATCCGAAGGGATGGTAAGATGATCACTAAAATCATGATTAAAATAGAAATTAAAACCATTACAATTTAACAACAATTATAACAAGAAACATTTTTAGTCTTGTTACTTATAACAAGAAACATTTTTAGTCTTGTTACTTATAACAAGAAACATTTTTAGTCTTGTTACTTATATAGAGTAACATCACCTGGAATGGCAACACGTTCACGAAAATAGGGAGTTAACAGCACTAGCAAAATTATCAGTAATCTAAAATATATATAATATATTATTCAATAACAACTTCGCCACGGCGAAGTGGTTATCGGAACCCCCAGGCGGGCCAGCCTAGCGCTGTGACGTTGTTAGTTTCATAACTAACAACGGCACGGGCGCATGGTTGGTTTGTAAACAAACCAGCCTAGCGCTGTGACGCTGGCCCCGGGGGGACAAGGGGCGGGTATACGACCCTTCCCGCCATTGCTCCCCCCACCTCTCCTGGGTAAGCTTACCCAGGAGCCGAGGGGAGAGCAATCCCCGGGTTAGTTTAATAACTAACAGCGGCACGGGCGCATGGTTGGTTTGTAAAACAAACCAGCCGATTCGCGCCGTGCCGTGAATCGGCACGGTCGCATGGTTGGTTTGTTTTTAACAAACCAGCCGTGGCGCCGTGACTGGGGTACAATAATCTTTGTGAACCAAATTCGGCACGGTCGCATGGTTGGTTTGTGGCCCCCGGAGGACTCCCCTCGGAGTGTTCCTCGGGGGTTGCCCCCCCCCTAAAGGGGGGGGGCTAGTTAAACAAACCAGCCTAGCGCCGTGTCTGCCTATAAATATGCTGCACGGTCGCATGGTTGGTTTGTGGTAGCTCCCCCCCCCTAAAGGGGGGGGGAGCAAACCGGCGGACTTGGTCGCCGGTTCCTCCGGTTAGCCCCCCCCCCTAAAGGGGGGGGGGCAAGTAAAAAACAAACCAGCCTAGCGCCTTCCGCCGGGGGCCCGATTTTCGAATTGCATTACGCAAGGTAAATCTTTTAGTTCTGAACAATAGATAATATTAAAATACACGGCAATGATATCGCCAATACCTGCAACGTAAGAGAAGATAGCATTAATGATATCCGGACAATAAGCCGTGCATAAGTAGAGAAAACCTTAATTAGAGAGAAAGCATAGGCAGTTGTCCTTTTTGTTATTGTCCTTTACTTATATTGAAATCCAAAACCCTAAAATATAACTCAAGAAGCGATCTAAAAGAGCTACTACTGCAGGATCAATGAGTGTGAGGATGTAAGCTTGAACAGTTTTGATCTCCTTTGGGTGGGGACCCACAAACGGAAACCGCTCTATGGTTTGTGGAGTTAATAAATTAAAGCGAGAACCTTTACCCCATTTACGTAAAATAAAGAGTGTAGTTCAGTAAAGCAAGGTAAAGCTCGTGTAAACAGAGCAAGCGCATAACATGTTGTACCATTAATTTTTTGAGTGTAAAGCTTCGGCATTGTTTTACAATAATGCGATAATAGAGTGAATACACGCGGTCCCCGCCGCAAGCGTCTAGCGCCTTGGTTTTCTAATTTTTTATTTATAAAAAATGAGTAGTAATTTTGATCCATTTTATAAAAATGGATCGAAAAAACCAGGGCGCTGAACGCAATAATTGCTTAAGCAATAAAAGCGTCTAGCGCCGTGGTTTTTCTAAAAGAAAAAACACGGTCGCATGGAGCGAGCCCCTCTGGGCCCCGCTCCTAGCGCCGTGGCCCGGCTTTAACAAAAGCCGGGACACGGTCGCATGGAGCAGGGGTTCCTTCGGACCCCCGCTCCTAGCGCCGTGGGCGGGGCCGCCCGGTGGGGCCAAAAATACTACAAATGAGAAAGTGATTGTCGAAATTGAAAGAGGGCATTTTTGTGCCACCCTTTTGTAATCCGTAATTTCCCATCCGAGAGGAGTACTCCAATCGGAATACCATAAATGAAAGGGGGTAAGTAAATCATATCACTAACTAATTTAGTGAATCTCCCCAAACCTACATTAGACGAAAGATTCTGGTTAACTGCGATAGCTGCCCCAAACCACAACATCCATAGATGAGTCACAATAGAAATCCGGTGTAGCGCCAACAATAAAATAAAATATAACATGAACATAGCAAAAAATACAGCCAAAACACTGTTTAGTTAAACAAAAGATTTATACAAGATTTTGCATACGAGAGATAATCGTAACTTGCGATAAAGATACCATATAACTCAAAGAGTCCTTACCTCTTTACTTATATATAAATCCAAATATATATTTTAAATGGTAATTCTAATTCCCCAGTATCTCTACTGGGTTTGGACTTTATCATTAAAATTAAGATAAATTCTTAAAGTAACGGTTTTACATATAGTCTCTGAGGTTCCTAATCGGGTTACCTGCGGATTGCCCATGTTAACCGTTATTAGACTTAGTCTACGTTAAGCATTGGAGAATTATCATTTGATGTAGAAAGAACCGAGGATACCTTGTTAGAGTAGGGTCTCGCTAGTCCCTGTGGGGCGGTGAAAGCTTCGACTTAGTCGAAGCTTTCGCCGACTTACCCCGATGGGACGAGCCCCACCGGGGCTAGACTAAATTGAGCATAGCAAAAAATACAGCCAAAGACTGTTAAGTAAAACAAAAGAGTTATACCAGATTTTGCATAGAGATAAGTCTATAACTGGCGAGAAAGATACCATATGGCTTAAAGAGGTCCTTACCTCTTTCTTTTTAAAAAGTTATTTTTAACAAAACAATCTCTATCATATGATTAATTTGCTTTGAAAACAGGTTAATTTGTTTTTTTAAATTGTCTAATACTGTGACATGGTGGTGGGGGGGGGGGTACGCAGATTACGCTGCGTATAATAATAAGAAGGCCATCATAAGAGAGAATAGGCCTAGAGCCTCGGTGAGCTACTATTCGCCTTTCTGATCCTTCTTTCTAATATAATAAGTGCCTCTAAATGGTAGACCGGAGTCTCTATATTTAGTCAGTGTAGCCCGATCCGCCTTTAAATGAACGCTAAGTGCTGTCATTGATAAGAATTCTCCAATTACATTATGCTGAAGATCGGTTAAAGTAACTGAAACGTGGTGATTAGAAACTGGTCGGCTTTTTGCTTGGGCGCTAAAAATAGCCTTATTCTTATTTGTATGGTGTTTACCATAAAAAGTATTAGCAGAACCAGTATATCGCCCCTTTTTAGCACGACTCATTTTTAGCCGAGACTCTTAACGGCCGTGTGTTTATAATCAAGTGAAGAGCCTGCGTCTTTTAAAATGTTGTAGATAGGAGCAAGAGTATTCAAATAATATTGCTCTCGGGACACAAGATCCGTAGTATCACAATATTCGAGAACTTCAAGCGCGAAATTAGAATAACCGTAATGTAATAAGGCGTTACAAATAAGGCTCTTTCCACGATCAGGGTGAGATAAATAAGAAAATTGGAAATATTGTTGGAGTCTTCGTGATAAATCGGAACTTCTACCAACATAAGTGTCCCCGGTAATTAGATTTCGCCATAGGTAAATACCACTTTTGCCTTTGTTTTCCGATAGAATTCGCTGTTTCATAATATCAGCGTTCCCATATACAACAACCGGGGAAGAAGAATTAGAAGATGTAGAATTAGAAGAAGAATTAGAAGAAGAAGAATTAGAAGACGAAGGATCCGAAGATCCCCGATTAAAAAGATTTTGTAGTGATCTGCGCATAAAAAGAAGCTACAGCCAAAAGACTGTTTAGTTAAACAAAAGATTTATGCAAGATTTTGCACATAAGTTTCCTCCTAAATGAGGACTGGCCTATGACTTGCGAGAAAGATACCATATAACTCAAAAGAGTCCTTACCTCTTTACTTATATTGAAATCCAAAAACTCAAAATATAACCCATACCATAAGTCTAACTAATTTTATATGTTGCATATGAGTATAGCGTAAAATAAATCACACCTAAAATATAACTCAATTAATTAACGAGAATTAAATAAAGAATAACATAAGAAAATAGGCAAAAATAAGGACATTGTGGTCGCGGAGCTCCCCTAAGCTCTATCTGCTTGTCGTATTTCCCTAGATAAAGCCATAATTGAAAACATTGTTTGCTACTCGCATATGTGGCGTTAGACCTCTTTACTTATATATTCAACTAGTAGGTAAGAATATAATTAAGAAATTTCTAGCTGCCAGGTTTGGGGGGGGAGGTACGCAGATTACGCTGCGTATAATAATAAGAAGGCCATCATAAGAGAGAATAGGCCTAGAGCTTCGCAGAGTGCAAAGCCCAAAATAGTGTATGAGAATAATTGTGGTCGGAGAGATGGGTTTCTAGCTGTTGCCGAAATTAACGCAGCGAATACAAGCCCAACACCCACTCCAGCACCTGCTAGACCAATCGTGGCTAAACCAGAACCGATGATTTTCGCTGAGGCTACCATAATAATAAGAAATCAGACCAAAGGATCTGTTAGTTAAACAAAAGATTTATGCAAGATTTTGCAAATCAACGGAGTTGATTACTTGCGATAAAGATACCATATAACTCAAAGAGTCCTTACCTCTTTACTTATATATTCAACTAGTAGGTAAGAAAATCATGAGCATAGCTCATGGAGCATTGAACTCTGCGTATAGGGGAGTACGAATCCATCGTAATTGAACCATCCCCCCCCATACGGGGAGGGGGGCAAGCGTCTAGCCCCCCCCTAAGACCTTACGGGGAGGGGAGAGTGTTGTCGCTTCCCCCTACGGGGAGGGGTGAGTCCCCTTGGGACTAGCGCTGTGGCGCTACGCCTCTGGCGCAGCGACACGGGCGCATGGTTGTTTGTTTGTTTAAACAAACAACCTAGCGCCGTCCCTCTACCCCTACGGGGAGGGGGCCGGCTGCTCCCCCTTATCGACTACTACACTACAGTGTAGTGGTTAATTTATATATATATAATATATATAAATCGATTTTAAATTTAGTCGATGTCTCTAATGTTGATGATAAAAGTAATGGTAGAGCTCAAAGAAAATGACCAAATGGGTAGACAACCGCCATAATAGTTAAGAATAGAGTAAAGAATCATAATACCATTTCTTTTATCTATATGGAGCTATACAATTCTCACAGAAATAGTATAACAATGGTGAGATATAATCATTTCAAGTTAACAATTAACATCTACATAAACGACAACATAAATTTATATCATTAACAACATGATAACAATCATAGACAATAAAACATTATATGTACACAATTTTCTTATTTACATAAAACCTCAAACTTTAATACATTAGGACCCCGTCGTTGCCGAAGCAACGTCACGCGGTAGCAGCCTACCTTTATTAGCAGGTATACATCCTTATACTTCATAAATGCAAGGGGGTGAAGCATTAAGATCCAAACTGGCCGCGATGGTCCTTTACTTATCGAATATATATATATATATATATATATATATATTTAATTTTTATATATATATAAAAATCGATGAAACCATTTCTTTAAATATAGCACATAGATGTCATTAATTAACATTGCTCAATACCATATTTCTCGATAGCATTCCGTAAGTGAACATAGTGTTCTCGATAATATGGTCTCTAAGTCGAACACCCAGAGTCATAGAAGACCCTCCCCCGGCGGAAGGCGCTAGGCTGGTTTGTTTAACTAGCCCCCCCCCTTTAGGGGGGGGGCAACCCCCTCGGAACACTCCGAGGGGAGTCCTCCCGGGGGCCACAAACCAACCATGCGACCGTGCAGCATATTTATAGGCAGACACGGCGCTAGGCTGGTTTTTTTTAAACCCCAGGGGGGCCCCCTCGGAACACTCCGAGGGGAGTCCTCCGGGGGCCACAAACCAACCATGCGACCGTGCCGAATTTGGTTCACAAAGATTATTGTACCCCAGTCACGGCGCCACGGCTGGTTTGTTAAAAACAAACCAACCATGCGACCGTGCCGATTCACGGCACGGCGCGAATCGGCTGGTTTGTTTTACAAACCAACCATGCGCCCGTGCCGCTGTAAGTTATTAAACTAACCCGGGGATTGCTCTCCCCTCGGCTCCTGGGTAAGCTTACCCAGGAGAGGTGGGGGGAGCAATGGCGGGAAGGGTCGTATACCCGCCCCTTGTCCCCCCGGGGCCGCTTATGCCATAATGTTCCTGTCTGAGTCTACAAAGTAGACTCAGAGGGGTCTGGGGATTCTTCCCCTGGGTCCTTCTTAAGCAGCCGGTATACGCTCTTTACAGTGTATCCTTGTTGTAAAGCTCTAGAAAATACTTGCTGAGAAATCCCAAGCCATTTAGCAGCTGCTGTATGAGAAGAAAACGATTCTACCCGAACAGTATCCAGAGTGTATACAGAGACTTCTGACCCCCGACCTAATCTTGATGCTCTCATTTACGCTTGAGTCTCATCAGTGTGTTTAAATCCTAGTGTGGAGCCGACTGTAGAGAGAAAATTGTAACGATAGGTTAGCTGGTTGGGTGAAAAGTCAATCCAGTCAAATTTGTTCACGGTTTAAGAGTTGGTCTTTATAGCATAATTCGATGATAGAAAATGTGAAAAGGGCTAACGAGGCCATATTTTCCATAGCGTATTGTAAATGTGTATTTGATCTACCTTTTTACGGAATGATCTGTTAGACGATTACCTAAGTTTGTTGTACTTCCAATATACATTTGTCCAGTCTCTTGGTGTCTGGCCCCGGGCCGCGAGCGTCTAGCGACGTGTGCCCGGGGTTTTTTTTTGCTGGATTTTTTGGCCAGCGACTAATGCCGTGGCCAAAAAAACGGCAAACTACGTCTGCCAGCAAAAAAAAAAAGTGGTCGGCGAAAGCTTCAACTCAGTTGAAGCTTTCACCGGATACAATAAATCCCTGATGAGCCTTTGAGGGTCTTAACCGCGTTATAATATGGTTCTGTAATATGTAAATTATCAAATTGCATAATATTAGGTAAATTCTCTGATCCTGAACATAAGATAACATTTAAGCTAAAGACAATAAATTGGGATGGCAACTGCCATGATAGTCAAGCATAAAATAAGAAGAGTTGGGTTGGTCATTGTCTTGATAAATTTATTTCGTAAGATTGCAAGGTTTACTCCCCATTGCAATGGAGCAGCAGATGTGGAAGCCATCCAAATTAATGAAAAATCGATGAAGTCTGAATACCTCTTTGACCTGTAGTACCTTTAATTAAAGAAATTTCATTTAATTGATAATAAAGAGCATGAAGAGTTACTGTACCCCCGGGGGTTACGTTTAAAATAACTACCCTTATAAAAATAGTATCTGTCTCTCGATAAAATTAAGTATATATGCGTCTTATACCACGAAATAAGCTTTTTAGTAACGAAAAAAAAAAGAGAAAAAGTGGGGGGGCGTGGGGGGGAGGTTGGGTTACATTACACCCAAAATTCAATATGAAACCTTAAAAGATCTCAAAAGCCACTAAGATGCTGGCTGTTAAAGTAAAAAGAGATAAAGCTAAAGGCAATGAATATGCCCAACAAAAGTGCATGAGAGAATCCCATCTTAATCGTGGGAAGGACGCTCGTACAAGAATAAATACATATAAAATAAAACAAACCTTAATTCCTAACATTAAGCTTCCAAAAAAGAAATAAGTGGCATCATGAAATTCGATAAACGGAGTTAAGTAACCACCTAAGAAGAGAGTTGCAGTTAAAGTGGACATCATGAGAATGGAAGCGTACTCGGCTAAAAAGAAAAACACAAAGGGAACACTTGAATGTTCTGTAAAAAACCCACTTACTAACTCCGATTCTGCTTCCACTAAATCGAAGGGGGCTCGATTTGTTTCAGCAATGATCGAAATTAAAAACATTAAGGAGATCGGTAGTAAGGGAATGAAATACCAAATTGATTGCTGAGCCTGAATAATGGTTGTTAGATTAAACGACCCTGCCAACAGAATTGCGGTTAGCATGATTAGGCCAATTACGACTTCATAGCTGACCATTTGAGCTGCACTTCTGATCGAACCTAGAAAGGTATATTTATTGTTAGCTGACCAACCTGCAATTAGAACTGGATAGATCCCGAATGAGGAAAGGGCCAATAGGTATAAAACTCCTAGAGAGAGATCTGCGAGATGTAAACCAGGGCCAAAGGAAATAACTGCCCAAGAAACTAAAGATAAAAATAAAGCAACAGAGGGTGCACCATAAAATAAAAATGCGTTAGCATGAGATGGGATAATAGATTCCTTTACGAAAAGTTTTAAGGCATCACTGACTCCCAATCGCAAGAGTAAGGGGCCCTGAGGTCCACCACAACACGTAGTGTTGTAGTTGATTTATATATATATATATATAAATCGTTTTTTGTCTAGAATATAAAACCTAGTCCCTGTGGGGCGGTGAAAGCTTCGACTTAGTCGAAGCTTTCGCCGACTCACCCCGATGGGACAAGCCCCACCGGGGCTAGACAAAAAACCACCGCGCAGCGGTGGAAGGGGGACCCATAACGGGATCACGGTTAAGAGGGCTAGTATAGTAACCACCGGGGGGGTGCCACGGTGCTAGGAGTGGGGGGTTTACCACCCACTCCATGCAACCGTGGCAGTTTAAAAAACTGCCACGGTGCTAGTCGCTGGCTTTAGTAAAAGCCAGCTACATGCAACCGTGTCAGTTTAAAAAACTGCCACGGTGCTAGTCGCTGGCCACCCCCCCGGGGGCCGATAACCTTTGAATAAGAAAAACCGGTTCGGTAGCTACGCGAACCGTACTGCGCGCAAGCGCTGGATTCCCCCACGGTAGGGTTGCTACGCGAACCCAACCCGGGTCGTATGATTATGACCTGATGTAGCCCCCGTTTGGAACTGGGGCGTGTTGGAGGGGTGGAGCCAGAAGGGCCTCGTCACCCCACAGTCGGTTGCTTCGCGAGGGTGGGGTTGGTACTAAAACGATGAATGCTAATGCTAATGGTAGCATACTTGTCCAACACATTGACATTAATTGGTCAAATCTTAATAACTACTCGAGCATTGAGTCTCTAATGAGATATTTGCCTTGAAAAACTCTACCAGTATTCATATAATACCCTAAAGAAGTTCTAGGTACTCCTAATCATTTAGCCGCTGCAGTTCGAGAAGAAAAACATTCTACCAGAACATTATCAAGAGTATAAATAGAAACTGTTTTCGCTGTCGGCGAAAGGGTTCCATACATCGGATTATTTAACCCAAGTATTCCAGCACTAATTGCGGCTTTAGATGCCGAAGTGTGTTTAAATCCAAGCCAGGAACCAGCAGTAGATAAGAAATTAAATCTCAAATTAGAGGGCAGAGAGAAGAGCCAATTAAGCCAATGCTGCTCACGAGCCAAGAGTTGATCTTTTGCACAAAGCTCAATTACAGAAAAAATCAAAGCAGATAAACCGTATTTGGCAATAGCAAATTGTAAATGTGCATTATAACTACCGCCTACGAAATGTGCAGTAAGACGATTACCTAAGTTTACTGAACTTCCGATATACATCTGCCCAGTATCTTGATTGGTAATACAATAAATACCAGATGAGCCTTTGAGAGTCTTTACTGCGTTAGAAAGATTCTCAGTAAGGTGAAGATCAGAAAATCGCATAATAGTAGGTAAATCTTCAGCACCTAAACAAAATAGAATCTGAGCCGAGAGTCCAGAGATTAATACGGTTAAGATAATAAGCGCAAGAATTCATTTAAAATAATAAAGGGGCCCCGGGGGGACCGGCGGACTTGGTCGCCCTCCGGTCCCCCCGGGGATCATGATATAATAAAGATTAATTGTTAATAGGGGTTACCCAATTGATCGATAATAAGTGCAAGTTGGATTGGTTACCATATGTAAAGCGGTTTAAAGACGTTTTAATACACTACAACAAAGCAGCGCACCACACGCGGAACCATTAGACTAGGGCGTTTGTAAGCAGGAGTTCCCAGATGAAGACTTACAATTCAAAGTTTCTTTACTTATATTGAAATCCCAAATATAACATCAAATTTTGGGTGCTTCCAATCTAAAATTATAAAATTATTTTCACCCCCGGTCAGGGGATGCCCCGTAGGGAGCATCCCCGGGACCCCCCGGCCATAGGTCACGGGGGGTCCCCGGCTTTCTTTTTTTTTGCGGCGAGCGACTAGCCCCCGAGGGGCTTGTCCCGTCGGGGGTGAGTCCCCCCCTTGGGACTAGCGCTGTG
>RBNI01006543.1:0-11215 GCA_003990745.1 Jimgerdemannia flammicorona | reverse complement strand
CTAACCCTAACCCTAACCCTAACCCTAACCCTAACCCTAACCCTAACCCTAACCCTAACCCTAACCCTAACCCTAACCCTAACCCTAACCCAAGTTCATTCACTATTCCTATCAGGTGGTTGTCAATGGCCTCATCACTCCTTCAGTCCCCACTGAGCACAGCCTCTTCTAAGGCTCTCTCCTCTCCCCCTGGCTCTTTGATGTTTCCATTAACTCTCTTACTACCTTCTTTGATGAGTAGTTTAAGGAGTATGACTTTCTCCTTAGACTCTTCTTTGCTGATGATATCACTCTCACCCCCTGTACTACTGAGAAAGAGCAGAGGATGATTGACTTTTGTGAGAATTGGCTCTTAGTGAATGGTATAGAACTCAACCCCAAGAAGTATAGTTATATGAGCTCTGCTGACTATACTGTATAGATTGAGGGTGAGCCCTGTCTGTAACCCCCCTCCTATATATATCTGGGTATACCAAATACTAATAAAGGATTTGACTTTTTCAACCTTGCATTCCAAAATGTAGCAAAGGCAGAATAAACACTTCGGTTCTGCCATACCCATAGTCCCCTCTGGTTGCCAATGGTTAAGCTAACCATTGTACATACTTTCATTAGGCCTCAGCTGAAGTATGGCCTTCTCTTTCTACAAGCCTCTTACTCAGCTACTACTACAGGGCTTCAGGTATTAAAGAATCCCAAGTAGGTCTTTTATGATACTATCACTTAAGCAGTCAGATTTTCCAGCTATCCCTTACTTGGCAGCTTAATTGTTGACCTTTCTTCCTTCTTTTATTATATATCAGACCTCTGCTATATGTTCCAAGCTTATCTAGATTAGTGTGGCAAGTCTGAAAATAACCCTATTAGCTCTCTTAGTGAGTACTTTGTCACACATCCCCTAGGTTCTATCATTAATAAGTTCTGATATTAGATCTCTTGGCTTGTCTTCTTTGACTAGTACTGGGATCTCTATCCCTAGGTCTACAAGACTCACTTACTCTACTCCTTTCTTCAGTCATTTCTACAAGACCATCTGCTTCAGAAATGGGCTTCCTCTTCTCAGGCTCTCATTTGGTATATTACCCCCAAAGGCTGATTGTGGTCTCAGGGCGCTGACTGTATCCTCTCCTTCCTCTCCCAACTTGTATATTCTGCTTTTGCCTTATGTTATGGCTACTTTGGCCTACCCTGCCCTTACTCCTGTGGAGATAAGGTTCATCATGGCCAACTTCTCAGGTGCAGTCTTCTTAATGATTTCTATTCTACCTTCTGAGATACTCCCAATTGTGATGATCAGCTCAATTGGTTTATCAGTGATAAATAGCAGGAAGAACTTCACACCTACTCTCTTCAGGCTCTTCACAAGACAGCCTACCATACTATCAATGCTATGTGTAATTCTAGTGGTCACCTTACAGTCGAGTTCTACCTGATCAAGATAATAAAGATGCTTAGGTGATTGAGCAATTGCACATTTTCTTTATCTCTTATCTCTCCTCATTTGTCTTAGTTGATTCTCTTGTTGTTGAGAGTGCATTGAGTTATTCATCTCATATTAGTCATTTGGTATTTGGGTATCAATATATTCCTATAGTTAGTACTGAGTGTTTGTATATTTTATCTTAGTCTCTCTCTTCTTGCTTTCGCATTTATTATCTTTATAGCTATAAAAAATGGTTTTGCCCAGCCCATCCATAAGGTGGTCACCTCTCTGGTCTTTATTTTTATACTTCTTAGCTAGTTGTTTATTTTGCTAGTCTTATTTTGCTTTTCTTATCTTAGGAGTCTTTGCTGTTTATTGTTCCAATTTATCTTATCTTCTCCACAATGAATAAATCCTTACTTGAAGCCTAGCTCTAACCTTAACCCTAACCCAATGGTGAGTTCTTGCTACTGTCCTGCTGTGCAGAGTGAGTATATAGACTGAGTGAAGGGTCTTCAGGAGAGAGGGTCTCTTGTAGAGACTAGAGTAGATATACTTGGAGAGGACTTAAATATGATCAAAGATATACTAATAGATCAGACAGATAGAAGATAGAGAGCTGAGAGTAGAAGTGGGGGTCTGGAGATATAGGAGGAAGTAAAAAGACTAAGCTCACTAATAGATATCAGCAGAGAGTTCTGGAGAAATAGGAAGCTTTGCACATACTGGACAAGTGGTCTAGAAATGAGGATTGACTAAGTTCTAATAATAGACTACTGGAGTTTAGATATTTGGAAGTTACTGGAGGCTGAGTAGTATTTATGGTCTAATCATTATAGGCTACTGAGATAGAGATATTTTGGAGAGAGTGGTGATGGATCTGGACATTAGCACCTCAATTCCTCTTTGTTAACTGAGAAGGTGCTGTGGGACAAATAAGCTAAGAATATTTAGTAGAGAGTAAAGGGTTGGAGATAGAAAGGTATTCTTATTGGTGTCTGATAGATGAGGTTAAAGTAGGTTGCTAGGGTTTACTGAAATGAGACTAGAAAGATAGCTAGAAGGTAGTAGAGAAAGAGGATATCATAGGCTACTATAAGACTGGTTAGACTTTTAGAAGTTTGAGTTACTCTGTTGACCTAAAAAAGAGTGGAGGACTGGAGATTGATATAGGTGAAACTAGAGATTATAGAGTTATAACAGATATTGTAAGAGGAGGAAGAGGTACAGGTGTAGAGTTTGGTTATATAGTTATACTGATAGAGACTGGAGGATAGAAAGAGATTCTTTAAGTATCTCAACAGGACTCATTGAATGAAGAGAGTAAGGCAGAGATAGGAGGGGGATTTAGATTTTAATAGTCTGCTAGTTCATAGTATACAGGATATTCTAGACTTATTAAAGGAGAGATAGAGTGATTTGTAGAGTGAGAAGAAGGGTGGAACTGATACTGACAATATTGATCTTATCTTGGAGGCTTAGTACTCACTATAAGTAAAGGAGCTAGATAGCTTGGTAATACTCATACAGGAAGAGAAGATTCAATAGATTGTTTCTACAACTATACTGAGCACAGTACCAGAGAAAGATGGTCTACTCTGGGACTTTTAAAAGAAGATAGTAGGTGATCCTGAAGTACTGGAAGAGTAGATGACAATTTGTAACTTAGTATTGTAGTTAGAGAGATAGGTGGGTGAGTAATATCTGGAACTGATGATACCAATTTATAAGAACAAGGACAGGAGAGAGAATTGGAAAAACTGGCAACCTATCATACTTCTAGACATAGACAAAAAGTTGGTCATTAAGGTAGTGGTGGCAAGGCCACAGAAGGTAGTCAAGTAGATCTTGGGTGAGGAGTAGTAAGATTTTATAAAGTGCTGGCTCATTATTGATATCATAGTATAAGTATATAGTATTACATATTGAAGAAATATGAGCCTGTGAATTTAATAGGAGACTGGTCTTCCTAGATTAGAAGAAAACATATGACTGGGTTTGATGGGTCTGGTTGGTGAAGGTATTTGATAGAATTGGTATCTCTCAGAAGTTCTAAGTAGCAATGATCAGCCTACTTAAAGAGAGTAGAGTGGTTCTCATATATAATAGGCATCAAGAGGTGGTATTCCCTCTAAGTAGGGGTATTCTTCAGGGGGATCCACTGTTCTCTATTTTGTATATACTTTTCTTAGAATCACTAATAGATAGGATTTGGTAGAAGATAGTAAGGCTTCAGTATTTGGCATTATGTTGAAAGTTGCAGCCTTTATAGATAATATAGTAATTGGTCTAAGATCAATTACTGATAATGAGGAACTCAAGAAGATAGTAGAGTGGTATGAGGTATACTCTGAAGCTAAACTCAATTAGTATAAGTATGAAATGATAGTATTGAGTAATGACTTTGTGGGAGAAGATATCATTGGAACAATTGTCTCTACTGGAGAGGCTGTGAGATACTTGGATATCTATCTTTCAGTATAAGGGTCAAATCTACCAAAACTTTAGTAGGAGCAGTAGGTAGCAAATCTGAAGAAAGGCTCTGCAGAGTTGGGAAGGCCACTACTTGTCTCTAGTAGAGTTTGTTTTGATTTTGAATATCTACTAGCTACTAAAGTTATGATATTTAATATATTATCTAGACTTCCCAGTCTAAGTAGTAAAGAGGTTATTGAAACTGACCAAAGGATGAATCTGGGCTGGAAAGAGAAGTCAGATTAGTTGAAAAATCTTATTATTGCTGGTGGCTAGAGGGGGATTTAGACTGGTTGACTTACCAATGAGACTATATTGTCTGAGAGCTTAGTGGCGAAAGAGAGATGTGGAACTAAGGGAGAGTAGCTGAGTTCCTCTGATGAAGAAGGTCTAAGAGATGAGATTTTGCTAAGAGGTTCTATTGAAGATCTACTGTCCTTAGTTGAACTTCTGAATAGTAAACACATACAATATAAGAGCTTCTAGTGGGGAGTAGTTGATGGGATTTATTATATCAGAATTTACTGACAGAGAGATGAAGGAGAGATACTCTGAGGCTAAGAAATATAGAAATGAGACTGAGTATTATTATTGGGTACTCTCTTAGTTGACTTTGATATTGATGATAGGGTCAAGTACTAGAAGAGATTGGAATAGGTTATATGGCCCAGTGGTTGGTAGGTGACAGATATCAGAGAGAAGTAGGACTGGAATAGGGTCTGGGCCTAGAGTGTAGAGATAAGGCAGTAGCTATCACCTAAGTACTGAGTGATCTGATAGTGTATGCTATAGAGAAATATCATTCTCAACTTCTATTCTGGTTATCTTATAGAGGGGAGAAGTTTTGACTATAAGGAATACTATAATATAGAATGGGAAGTGATGTTTATATAGATACCAGAACATTGACTAGTAGAGTATAAGGTGCTTAGTAGCATTTAGTTAGTAGTTGAGAATAGATTGGGTGATATACAAAGGTGGGATAGTGAGAGAGATTGGTGGGAGGATTTGAGAGATAGATTGGTACAGGGGTTTGAAAGGAGTGGCTCACTCTAGGTTGTATATTGATAGTATAGATGGGCCTGATAGGATACTAATTGTTTATTTTTGAGAAAGAAAGAATTTGGATTTAGAGAAGTAGCTGTTAAGATGAGAAAGATTGATGGAAGATATCTTGAGAGGCTGGTGGCTAGGTTGATATCTGCAGAATAGTCAGCAGCATCATTTAGTGGAAAAAATCTATAGGCAGAGTGGGGGGAGGGTTGGAGTTTTTTTTTTTTTTTTTTTTTTTTTTTTTTTTTATAGTCACTTAGACTCTGCTATTTAATACCAGTCTATTAATAAGTATACTATTCCTTTCACTATCTAATTTCTATTGGGGGATCTCTCCCCACTCTCTCACAGACAAAGACCACCTTCTCCCCCACCACTCCCATCTTTCCCTCACTCTGCCTACAAATTATCTCTACCAATTGATATCTCTGACCACCCTGCAACCCCCAATCAAGCCACCAACCCATCAAGGTGTCTTCCATAAGACTATGCCACCTCAGCAGCTGGACCTCCAAGCCCATTCTTCTCCCCTTCTCAAAAACAAATAGCTAGTAGCTGGTCAACCTATCCAAATGGTCAGAGCCCAGCCTAGTATGAGCTATTCCTTTCCCACCCCTCCCACCTACCTGTCCCTCAAATCCTCCCACTGCCCACATATGCCAACTCCCCTGCACTCTATCTCCAAACAATCTCCAACAGTTTGCCAAAAGTCACTAAGTACTTTATACTCCCCTAGTCAATGTTCAGGCATCTGCACATATCTCCCTTTCTGTCCTACATTATAGCACTCCTTATAGTTGAAGCAATCTCCCTCAACAAGGTGACCCAAGCTGTAATTGAGCATGACTTTCCTCCTCAGCATTCACCACCAAGTCACCTAGTACTTCAGTAGTATCCATCTTCTTACCTCAGTACTCTAGGCCCAAACACTATGCTAGTCCCACTCCTCACTAATTCCTACTTCTTGCTAACCACTGGGCCACAGATCCTGGCCTGGTCTCCACTGGTATTCAATCTCATCACTAATGTCAAACTCTAGTAAGGGAATACCACTCAGCAACACCCAGTCCCATCTCTATATCGCCGGGTCCCAATCTACCTCTTCTTTATTTCCCTACCACCAGATTCCAATGTGGTGTGCCCCATCTACCACCCTCTATCAGAAACCTTTGTATCTCAATTAATTAGTGTTCTGAAGTCCAACCAAGGATAAGAGATCACTAGTTGAGCATCATGGTAAGGACTTCCTCTCTCAGACCTTCTGCAATAGAGAAACCCAACCTCCTCCTTTCAACTCCACAGCTCTCTTTAACCACCATACCCTCAAGCAGTAAAGCCTTTTTGGAAAGTCAACCAGTCTAAGTCTACCTCTTGCCACTGGTAAGGACAAGACCTCCCAACTGATCTGACTCCTTCTTCTAGCCCATATCTAACCCTTGGCTAGCTTCATCAGTCTCTTCACCACCCAGGTTGGAAAGTCTAGATAATATGCCAGATACCACAACTTTAGCAGCCAGTAGATGTTCAAAATTGAGACACACCCTATCAGGGACAATTGGTGGCCCCCCCAACTCCTCAGGGCCTCCCCCCAGATTCTCACCCACTGCTCTCACCAAAGCCTGGATAGCACCGACCCATATACTGACAGATAGATACCCAAGTACTGCACTGCCTCACCAGCAGGGACAATTGTTCCAAAAACCTCCCCTCTCACTAGACTATTGCCTAACACCATTGTTTTGCACTTATGCCAATTAAGTCTTACCCCAGAGCTCTTCTCATACCACTCCACTGTCTTCTTCAGCTCCTTGATATTAGCAATTGATCTCAGTCCAATTACTATGTTATCCACAAAGGTCCCTATCTTCTACCCAATGCCAAAGATGGAGAGTCCGACTATCCTCCACCTGATTCTATCCAGTAAAGGTTCCAGGGAAAGGGCATATAGAATGGGGGACAGTGGGTCCCCCTGGGGCACTCTTCTACCCAAGAGAAATATCACCCCTTGGTGCCCATTACATATGAGTACAGCCCTACTCTCTTTCAGCAGACTGACCATTGCTGACTGGAACTGGTACAGAACCCCAGTCCTATCCAAAACTTTTGCCAGCCAGCCTTACCTCACCTGATCATAAGCCTTCTCCTGGTCCAAAAAGACCAAGCACCCATCCAATCCACATGCTCGTGTTCCTTCAATAACTCCATATACCTAGGCTGTGCCATCTCTAATGAGCTGTCCCCCTACAAAGCCCCTCTGCTTAATGTCCAAGATTTGCTGGACTACCTTTTGTAGTCTTGCAACCACCACCTTAGTGACCAACTTTCTGTCCTTATCTAGCAGCATAATTGGCCTCCAGTTCTTCCAGTCCTCTCACTTTCCTTTGTTCTTGTAAAGTAATGTTACCAACCCCAGATTCTGTTCCCCAACCCATCTCTTTAACTGTAGAATAAAATCACACAATTCTGTCATCTCGCCCAGTACTCCTGGGATCCTGACTATCTTCTTCCAAAAGTCCCAGGGTAAACCATTCTCCCCAGATGCTGTACCCAGTATTGTTATGACAAGAACCTGGTGGATCTCCTTCTCTTGAACTGGCAACACCAAATCACTGACTCTATCTACTTGTGGGGGGTGCCAGTTTTCCAATGTATAGCCAATGACATCGGTATCTATCCCACCCTCCTCATTACTCTACAATCCACTCCAGTATATCTTTAGGGATCCAAGAATAGTTTGTATACTATTAACCAGTATACCATCAGAGTCAAGCACCCCCTCTTATCTTTATTGTACTCTCCTCACCTGAAGGGCTCTTGTGAGATACTTAGAGAGTCTCTCTCCTTCCTCCAAACTCTGCCAATGTAACTGTGCTGTCAAGTTCTGCACCCTTGCTTCTTCCTCCTTCCATAACACTTGTTGTAGTTTGCTAACCTCCCTCTTTGCCCTTATTGATCTCCAATCCTCCTTTCCCTCCAATCTCACTAATCTCACCCAATCTCCCAAGAGCCTAGACAGTCTACTAGAAGCCCATCTCACCCTTCACCTCCTCTGTCTCCCAGCCTCCATGCCAGCCTCACTCTAGTGGGTCCTAGCCATCTCTTTCATCCTCATCTACTGAACATCAACTGAGGCCCCTTCCTGTCTTCAATGCTCTACCTGTGGCTGAATGTCCACAGCCCATCCATCTCACTAGCTCTTATCATCTAACAAGGAGGAATTGAGGTACCAATGTCCATGCCCATCCCCCCTCTCCCCAAACTACCCCTGTCCTAACAGCCCCCAATGATCTGACCAAGGATACCATTCTACTTCCAGAGACTTCCAAACATTCAAGCCCCAGTAGCTGGCAATCAAAATCTAATCAATTCTTGTCCCCGATCCCCTAGTCCAATGTGTGTATATCTTCCTATCTCTCTAGTACTCTCTGCCCACATCCACCAGAGTGCTCAGCATTTCTACTTCCTCCTATGCCACCAGCCCCCCACTCTGACCCTCAGCTCTCTGTCCTTTATCTGTCCTGTCTAACAGTGCATCTCGAACCATATTAAAGTCTTCACCAAGCACATCCACCCCAGCCTCTGCAAGTATCCCACTCTCCTGAAGGCCTTTCACCCAGTCCACCTACTCACCTCTCACCCAGTAATAAGAGCCCACTGTGACCTCCCATCCTGTACATATCCACTTACCCCAGATCAGTCTATCTCCCTAGCTCTGCATATCTCTGATCTCCCCTCTGTCTTTCCATACCAGAATCTCAACTTTGCCCTTCCAAACTACCTCACCTCCCCATTCCTTCAGCCATTCCTATTTATTCAAGTCATCTTCATACCTGACATCCTGCAAGAGGAAGAGATCAGCCTCCAATCCCTTCAGCTAAGTAAAAATGTTCCTTCATCAATAAGCACCCCATAACCCATTTATGTTCAAAGATAAAATGTTGGTTGTACTATTCATATTGAAGTATAGTGTGTTTATCCAGTCTATCTCTACTGCTCTATGTCCATCTCTTTCTGTACTAAGTCCAAATTATGTTCTGTAGTCACTACCTCCTCCTCTGTCTGCTGAGCCTCCAATCCAGCCAACAGCTCATTTATCTCCCCATCTGCCTTCTCCTCAAACTTCTCTTGGTACTCCAGGCAGACCTCCTGCCAGAGCTGCAATTCATGATACTTGGCCCAATAGTACTTGGATCTCTCACCAGCAACCTCTGCTAGTTCAGCCTTCTACTCCTTATCTATCTCATACACTTTCTCCTCCAGATACACTACAAGGATCTCTGCCTTCAATGCCAACTCCACACCATCCATCTGCAGGACTCATGCCCAATACTCATCACTTATCACTCACAAGTCGACCTCTCTCAACTCTTCAGCCACCAGGTTATTTATCATCCTGTATATCTAAAGTAGATTTCCCACCTCCTTCCCACCCAGGGTCATCAGTCTTCTGCTATCTAACATCGTGGTATTAGCCCCAGCACTCACAACCTCATCCCATATCTCCGGGACATCCACCAATTCCTCCTCTCCAACTGCCACTACCTGTCTCCTATTTGCCACCTCAGGAACTCCAAATTGCACCCACTGGGCCCCCTTCTTTGGTACGTCCTCTCCCACCCTGCTCTGGAAAGCCGGACCATGCCTGATAGGAGGAGTAGGGGTAAGCAATCTCTCTCAGTCCTCTTCCCAGACCTTGAACATACCATCAGTATATAGATCACTACCAGCTGCTTTCCTGTCTGCCTCTGTTCCTTTCTCTGTACTCCCACTCTTCTCACCGGCCCAGACACTTGCCTTGGCACTCCCCATTTCCACCATTCCACCTGCCTCCTTCTGCAGTTGACTTTCCATCTTAGCCAGTAGCTCCTTCTGATGTTTATGGTCCTGAGCTCTTTTCCACTGCTCTTTGTCCACTCTAATCCTCTTCCCATTCACCACCTCCAAGTGTATTGACTCCACAAAAGCCAACCAAGCCTTTGTCTACTGCTCCACCACTCCACTCAGCTCCTCTAATGCCTCCAGTAAGTCCTCTTTCTCCTCCTCACTCCCCTTCACCCTTATCACCTTACACAAGATCACCCCCCAGACCATCACTGAAGGTTAGACCCTTGTCTTCCCAGTAGCTTCTTTTTCTGCCAGCTAAATCCTCATGTCCATATCTCCAGTCCTGAGTGAGGTCCCTTCTCAGACTCTGAACCTAATGTCCACTACCTTACAATACTCTACCATAACCTCCTTGACTCTCCTCCTCATCTCCACTGCCATCACTGTGGGCACTCCTTTCATCAGCAGTTGGACCATCCTGAGGTCCCATTTCAGACAGCATACCATCAGTATACACACCTCCCCAATAATCAATCCAACCTTCAGCACTTCCTTCAGAGGCTCGGCCTCCTCAAAACCCATCTCCACTCCCTCCAATCTCTTCAAGAACTTCATGGATGCCACTCCAGCCACCTGCTTAGCAATAAGCCCCAGCACCATTTTCACCATCATCAATAGACCCCAGAAGCACAATGTCACTGTGAATACTGAGATTGATTTCTTGAGTAATGGCGCCACTGTCAGGCCCATCACACCATCTGCCAAATCTCCCTGCCATCTTAGCCTCAGTTGCTCAGCCATGCCATCAGCCATCATATCTGAATTTTTTTCCAGATTGGCAGTCCCATTACCATTAGCCATCATGCTCCCCCCAGCTACTACTCCTCCAGCTCTACTGCCCTTACCACTAAGCACTACTCTCCCATGAACTGCTGTCTTCTCCATCTCTCTGCCTTTCCTTAGCCAAACCTCCAACCCAGTCATCTGCTGCCTCCCCTTCACTATCTCTATGAAGCTCACTCTCCCAGACCCCTGTCCTCCACCACCACCTCCACCCCCTCCTCATCCTCCTGCCAACAGCCCCCTCATGTCACCCCCCAGGCCAGGACCTCTCCCCACCTGCTGCCAGTTGAATGCACTAGGACCACTCTGCCCAGTATACACTCCAGATTGCTTGCTATTTGCCATTGCCTTAGTACCTTTCTCCAATAAACGACTTGAAAGTATATTGTAAAAGTGTGTATAACATAAATATTAGCTGAGGAGGATTGGAGTAGTGAGTGATAAGATAGTATTCAAGAATAAAGATATAGAGAAGAGGCTCTCCTATAGAGATTGGGTAGTGGGAAGGAGTACTGTAATTATATTTGATAGACTAGTAATAAATGGTGAAGTCCAAGAGACTATAAAAAAAAAAATAAAAAAAAAAAACAATCCCAT
>RBNI01006542.1:0-11216 GCA_003990745.1 Jimgerdemannia flammicorona | reverse complement strand
TTTTCTACATTCATTTATTCTGAACACAATTACATAGTAAATAGTGGGAAAACATCTCCTGGATTTCCTGACAAGAAAGTAAGTGGGGTCAGGTCCTGAAAAGAGTAGTCTCAGGCTACCTAATACTTAATCTTAGTAAGGCCAAGGTAGTCAGAGTCTAGTTCTCTCTATTCTGAGCTGCTTCTACCCCTCCCATCTTACTGATAACAATGCCCCATCAAGACCACAACCAGCCCCCTCATACAAATAATATATATAATGAGGAAGCAAGAAATAAAATAACATACAGGTCCAATAAATCTCTAACAATGAGTTACTCTACCCTACCTTAGCTGCCTAGCACCAACCTACATACTTAATAAATAGGTCTGCCATCTGACTGCCACTCTCTCTGCCCAGCTCTAAGTTAGAAGTTACTATCTGGCTTGTGATACCAGTACCTTAAGTAGTACCACTGTCATATCTGGTCTTACTCCAAAGAGTTACTGGACATAACCTCAGTACCTTGAGTACTCTTGTAGTATATATCCAATCTACTGGCTCCTTCTTCTCTAAAGTGGTGAAATCATCATCCTGCTGATCTCTCTATTGATCATCATACCATCACTGGCCAATCATCTGGCCTGATCATCACTGTCATCTGGAATCGCACTATTAGATATCTACTAATTACTGATCACTATCACACTATATATTGAAATTACTTCATCCATCTTAGCCAATTATCAGCTACATCTTCTGAAATTCTCTGAGTACCTTCCAAAATCTCCTGGTACATCTCTATGCCTTAAGAATGCAGTAAGAGTCCTTCTCTGAGTGAAAAAAAGCCTAAGGGCCTGACCCACATCTCTCAGCCCACCAGAGTATACTAGTAAATTGAATACTTACTACAAAGCTGGCCACATTACTGGAAGAAAGACTCCACATCTCCTTAAGTTGTTACTAGTGGCTCCCAGAGCCTGTATTACATCATCTGGCCCACAAAATAATAGAAACCTTGAATTCTTGAAAACTGTAATCTTGAGATTAGTGCAACTCAACACCAATGGACTCTTTTCTCACTACTTTTAGTACACCCAACCTTGGGGCACTGAAGGCCCCCCTTCTTCTGTACTATAGAGATCCAATTTCCACTCAGACCTTTTGACTGGTATAGTTTGAGAGAAAGAATATTCTGATATTACTTTTATATTATACTTTATAATAATAATCTCTATTTATATCTTTCTTATTTATTACTATCTATCATCTACCAACCTTCTCAGCTAATCTATACTATTCTTCTACAATGCTGCTTTCAGATCTGTAATCAGTCACAGCTTGCTTACCTCTAGGAGTTGTGCAGCTCTGTTGAGAAATTGAGAATAAGGTTATTCAATAATAAGAGAAAGGTGATCAGAGTAATTATCCATTATAATATGAACTCACCACTTATTAAGACAATACAGAAAAGTTGACAAGTTATGTAATATTCAACCTGATAAAACAGAAGATTGAATACTTGTTTGAGTGTATCAATAAATATAATCAGAAGAGGGAAAATATAAAATAACAAATATTATCCTTAACTTTGCATTAGAAACATTACTGTTTGAGAGCTATCCTGACATAATTTGTATAATTTGTAATTAAGGTCATGTGATATATATAAGAAAGTGGTCTTGCTATGAACTTATTTTTTTCCAACCATATATCTGGTATCATTCTCAGAATCAAGGAACCCTATATAGCAATTGACTATCAATTCTGGAAACTCATTTGCTAGCTTTGCCAAAGAGGGGTAATGTATGATGGATTTGATCTATAGATGAAGAAGACAATATCAATAAGATGATGAATATTTAATCTACACAGCTATACCCCCTTTACCTTTGTCAAGTCTCCATCCCTTTAAGGTCCTTACTTATGTGATGAAATGATCATGCATACTTGCCCTGCATCTGAGTATTATAAGTGACCATAGTATTGTCTGCTTTATAATGCCCAAAGGTCTCATGCAATCAAAGAAGTCACATCTTTCTCTGGTAACATTCAGGTTACACAACCTTTTGGCAATACTTTCAACACAGTTTCTGAAGACAAGCTACTAGTATTATGGCAACCAACAAGCATCCTGAGATACATACTGGGCAGAGTGGCTCTGGAGCATTCAAATGGCAGCAAGTGGGGAGAGATCTAGGCTTGAGGGGAAGTATGAGGGGTCTGCTGGTGAGAGGACATGGTGGAGGAGGGAGTGGAGCTGGAGATCAAGGGTCTGATAGAGTGAGCTTTGCAGAGAAGGTGAAGGGAGGACAGCAGGGAGCTGGACTGGAGAGCTGGCTGAGGGGGGAGAAGGTGCCAGTGAGGGCTACAAGGCAGCAGCCTCATGGGGGTACCTCTCTGGAGGGCCATAGGGGTGGAGCTGGGAGAGTAGCGGCTGAGGCAAGGACTGCTAATAGAGGTGTGATGGACAATCTGGAAAAAAATAGATGGGACTGCTGATGGTGGGCTGAGTAGTAAGAAGGGCATGAGGCCCAGAGACTTGGCAGATGGTGTAATGAGACTGGCAGTGGCCCCATTACTCAAGAAGTTGATCTTGGAATTTGTGGTCATGATGTATTTCAGGGGCTTGGCAGTGACAGCAAAAATGGTTCTAGGGCTAATTGTGAAGCAGATGAGTGGCATGGCATATGTTAAGTTCCTGAAGGGCCTAGAAGGGGTAGAGGTGGGATTTGAGGAGGCTGGGCCATTGGAGGAGGCTTTGAAGGCTGGGATGATAGTGGGCAAGGTGTGTGTACTAATGGTGAGATGTCTGAGGTGAGACTCAAGAGTAGTGCAGCTTCTGGTGAAAGGAGTTCCCACTGTTACTGCTGTAGAGATGAGGAAGAGAGTCAAAGAGATCATGGCGAAGTATGGAGAGGTGGTCAATATTGGGTTCAGAGTGTGGGAAGAAACCTCTCTCTAGATAGGGGATATTGATGTCAGGATTCAGTTGGCAGGGAGGGAGGCTACTGGGAAGGCTTGGGACTGGCCCTTGGTGATGATGTGGGGGGCTTTCTTGTACAAAATAATGAGAGTGAAGGAGAGTGAGAAGGAGGAGGAGGATTTGTTGGAAGTACTGGAGGAAATGAGTGGGGCAGTGGAGAGAAGGGCAAAGGTATAGAAGGCATTTGAGGAGTTGACGCATCTTGAGGTGGTTAGAGGGAAGTAAGTTCACATCAATAAGGAGGTGTGGGAGAGGTCCCAAGGGTGCAGAAGACAGAGGGAGTTGTTGGAGAAAATGAGAGTTGAGGTGAAGAGGAAGGCAGGAGATAGTACAACTACTGGGAGTGCTGAGGCAAGTGTCTGGACTGCTAGTAGTGGAGGGAATGAGGAGGGGAGTCTGAAGGAGGCTGAGAAGATGCCAAGCAAGAACCCATATGAGGATGGCACATTTGAGGTTTGGGAGGAAATCTGGGAGGATTCACCTTCTCTCTCTCCCCTTATCAGAAGGGGACCAGTGGTAAGAGGTAGGGTGGTAGAGGATGTGCCGATACATAGTGCTCAGCAGGTACATTTTGGAGTCCCAAATGTGAAGAAGAGGGGATTGGTAGAGGCAACTGGAGAAGAAGAATTGGTGGATATTCCAGAGGAGGGATGGAATGAGTCGGCAAGTATAGGAGCTGATACTACAATGTTGGATGGAGGGAGACCAGCAATCCCAGGAGGGAAGGAGGTGGAGAATTTACTCTGAGTGTGCCAGATGATGAATAACTTGGCAGCAGAAGAGCTGAGGGAAGTGGACCTCAGAGTGATGAGTAATGAGCATTGGGCAAGGATCCTACAGGGCAAGGGAGTGGTGGCAGCATTGAAGACAGAAATTCTGGCAATATACTTAGAGGAGGAGGGGTATGAGATCAATAAGGAGAGGGAGGCTGCTCTGGCAGTTGTGGTGGGTGAGCAGGCTGCCCACTGTTGGGCTAAGCAGCATGGACTGCAGCTCTGGCAAGAGGCTTGCCTGGAGTACCATGAGGAGTTTGAGGAAAAGGAGGATGGGGAGATGGCTGAGATTCTGGCTGAATTGGAGGCTAAGAGGACCGAGGAGGCAGAAGCTACTGTGGAGCACAACCTGAATAGAATACAGAAGAAAGTAGACATGGAGCAGTAGAGGACTCATTTGAAACTATATATATAATCTTCCTTATGAATAGTACAACCAATATTTTCTCATTGAACATGAATGGGCTATGGGGGTCTTTCTGGCACTGGAACATTTTTACTTGGCTAAAGAGATTAGAGGCCGATCTCTTTCTTTTGCAGGATGTCAGATGTGAGGATGACTTAGAGGGGCTAGAATAGCCAAAGGAATGAGGAGGGGAGGTAGTTTGGATGAGAAAGGTTGGGATTCTGGTTCAGAGGGGCAGAGGGGAGATCCGAGATGTGAGGAACTGGGGAGATAGGCTAGTTTGGGGAGAATAGATATGAGCAGACTGGGAGCCAACTACAGTGGATTCCTGCTACTGCTCTGCTGTGAGGATTGAGTATATAGATTAGGTGAAGGGCCTCAGAGAAAGTGGAGTCCTCACAGAGGTGGGTGTAGACTTGCTTGGTGGGGACTTCAATATGGTCAGAGATGTACTGGTGGATAGGACTGACAGAGGACAGAGGGCTGAGGGTAGGAGTAGAGGGCTGGAGGTATGGGAGGAGGTGGAAAGGTTGAGTGCTCTGGTGGATGCTGGTAGGGGGATTTGGAGTAACAGGAGGGTATACACACATTGGACAGGAGGTCTGGGGACAAGGATTGACTGGATTTTGATTGTGAGCTGCTGGGGCCTCGATGTGTAGAAGTCATTAGAGGTTGAGTGGTATCCATGATTGGATTATTGGGGTTTGTTAGGGCAAGGACATTTTAGGGGGAGTGGGGATGGGCCTGGACATTAGCATCTCAATTCCTCATTGCTGGCTGATAAGATGTTGTAGGATAAGTGGGTGGTAGAGATTTGACAGAAGGTGGAGGGCTGGATACAGGAGGGTGTCCCAGTTGATACCAGGTGGTTGAGGTTGAAAGATGCTGCCAGGGCCTACTGGAGCAAGGCTGGTAAAGTGGCTGGAAGACAGAGGAGAAGAAAGGAGAGATGGGCATCTGATAGATTGGCTAGGCTTTTGGCGATTTGGGCTGATCTGGTGGTGTGAGAGGGGGGGGAGGACTGGAGAGTAATGTGGGTGAAAATGGAGATTGGGGAATTACAACAGGTGCTGAGAGATGAGGAGGAAGTACAAGCACAGGGCCTAATGGCTAGGTTATGATGGCAGGGGCAGGAGGAAGGAGAAAGGCCTTCGAAGTATCTCACAAGGGCACTTTGGGTGAGGAGGGTAAAGTAGAGATGGGAGGGAGTAGAGGCACCTGATGGTGTACTAGTACATGGTATACAAGATATCCTCAGAGTACTGAAGGAGTGCTAGAGTGGACTTTGGAGTGAGGAGGAGGATGGGCAGATGATGTCGCCATTGACCATGCTCTGAAGGACTGGCACCTACCACAAATAGAAGGACTGGGTGACTTAGTATCACTAGTTTGGGAGGAGGAGATTCACCAGGTACTTGCCACAACCACTTTGGGCATAGTACTAGGGGAGGATGGTCTGCCCTGGGATTTCTGGAAGAAGATGGTGGGAGTTCCTGGAATACTGGGAGAGTTGATGGCACTGTGTGATTTGATTCTACAGTCTGGGAGATGGGTGGGAGAGCTGGATCTAGGGCTAGTGATGCTGATTTTTAAGAACAAAGAGAGGAGGGAGGACTGGAAGAACTGGAGGCCAATTATGCTACTGGATATGGACAGAAAGTTGGTCACTAAGGTGGTGGTTGCTAGACTGCAGAGAGTGGTCCAGCAGGTCCTGGGTGAGGAGCAGCATGGCTTTGTAGGAGGTTGGCTTATTAGGGATGACACAGCTTGGGTGCATGGGGTTATTGAGGGGGCATGGGTATGTGGACTAGATGGTCAACTGGTCTTCCTGAATCAGGAAAAGACATATGACCATGTATATCGAGCCTGATTGGCAAGGATACTAGATAGAATTGGTATATATTCTCAGTTCAGGAAAGCAATGATCAGTCTACTGGAAAGGAGTAGGGCTGCCCTAATTTGTAATGGATACAGAGGAGTGGCCTTTTCTCTGAGCAGGGGAGTACCTCAGGGTGATCCTCTATCTCCCATTTTGTATACTCTAACCTTGGAGCCACTGTTGGATAGGATTCGAAGGAAAATAGTTGGGCTTTCCATCTATGGCATTGGGTGGAAGGTTTGTGCCTTTGCAGATGATATAGTGGTTGGTCTGGGATTGATTGAGGATATCATAGAGCTCAAGGAGACAGTGGAATGATATGAGGTCCACTCTGGAGCTCGGCTCAATTGGTATAGTGTGAAACAATAGTATTAAGTAATGGACTAGTAGGAGGGGATGTCATTGGAAGAATTGACCCAGTGGAAGAGACAGTGTAGTATCTGAGTATATATCTGTCAGTCTATGGATCAGTCCTTCTGAGACACTGGTGGGAGCAGAGAATTGTAATCTGGGGGGAAGCTTTGAGGAGTTGGAGTGGCTATCACTTGTCTTTGTTGGGGTGTATCTCAGTTCTGAACACTTACTGGCTTCTGAAGCTGTGGTACTTGGCATACCATCTAGACTTCTCAGCCTGGGTGGTGAAGAGGTTGATGAAACTGGCCAAGAGGTAGATCTGGGCTGGAAGACAGAGTCAGATCAGTTGGGAGGTTTTGTCTCTACTGGTGGCTAGAGGAGGCCTTGGGCTGGTTGACTTCCCGAAGTAGCTATTCTGCTTACGTGCATAGTAGCTGAAGAGAGTGGTAGAGTTGAGTGAGGGTAGCTGGGTCCCCTTGATGCAGAAGGTCTGAGAGATGAGGTCATCACCAAGAGGCTCTACAGGAGATCTACTGTCCTTGGTCAGACTTTGGAACATTGGGAGAATATGATTCAAAGGTTCCTGGTGGGGAGTGGTTGAGAGTGCTCACTATATTGGAGTTCATTGGCAAGAGAATGAAGGAGAGGAGCCATGGGACCCAGCTATGTGGAGATGGGACTGAGTACTATTGGAGGGTGCTCCCTTTATAGACTTTGATATTAGTGATGGAGTGGAGTGTCAGAGGGGACCAGGCCAGGATCTTTGGCCCAGTGGCTGGCAACTAGCAGGTATAAACAAGAAGTGAGACTAGAGTAGTATTTGGACTTAGAGTGATAGAGTACAATATTGGATACTGCTAAAGTATTGGGTGGTATGGTGGTGAATACTGAGGAGGAATGTCATGCTCAACTTCTGATCAGAGCACCTTGTCGAAGGAGGGAGCTTTGACTGTGAGGAGTGCCACAATATAGGACAGGAGAGAGGATATATGCAGATACCTGAACATTGGCTGGGGGAATATAAGATGCTGGGTGACTTTTGGTTAGCAGTTGGGGATCGACTTGGTGTAGAGCATAGGGGAGATAGTGAGCAGGGTTGGTGGGAGGATTTGAAGGATAGATTGGTAGGGGGGGTGGGTAATGAGTGGCTTATCTTGGGGTGGGTATTGGCAGTTTAGGTAGAGTTGGCTGATCACTGGTTGTTTGTTTTCGAAGATGAGAGGAGCTTGAGTTTGGGGGTATGGGTATTGCAGTGGCAGGGGTTGATGGAGGATATAATGACAGGCTGGTGGCATGGCTGGCATCTGCAGGGTGGTCAGCAGTGTCAATTAGTAGAGACAATTTGCCAGAGGAGCAGGGGGAGAATGAGAGTAGTGGATGAGAGAGTGGTACTTATATGGGAGAGTGTGAGAGGGGACCCTCCAGTGGGGATTGGGTAGTGGGAGGGGAGCATGTATGTAATTATCAATAGACTGGTACTAATAAAGGATGGAGTCCAAGCAACTATAAAAAAAAAAAAAAAAAAAAAAAAAAAAAAAAAAAAAAAAAAAAAAAAAAAAAAAAAAAAAAAAAAAAAAAAAAAAAAGGTCTCATGCAGTCCGAGCATTAAAGTGCTCTCACCGGTGAACATGTTGAAGGTGCCCTTCCTGGGAAGTAGGCGTTGGTGGGATTCAAAGACAATTTTGTTATTTCACATTCAGATCGTTCTGCAGCTATGGTTGAAAATGTCACATGATATTTCGCACACAAGCTGATGACATCAAGCGAAAACACCTTTTGTTATAAACTTTCGTCCTTTTTAACAGAATCCCATGATGAACGACCTTCCTGAGACGCTCCAACATCCAGGTACATGTTATTGTCCCACCCAGTTTTTTGTTTTTATTGCTATGAGCATTTATGACTCGCCTCGTTTCGCGTTTTCACGTTTTTTTTTTTTTTTTTTAGATTACTGGAAAAGGGATTACCTGACCTGGTCCGTCAAAAGTTACGAAACCTACTATTATGAGCAAGATCCAGGCTCAGCAGTGAAGGCTGCGCAAACTTCTCTCCGGGGAGAGTTACGGGTTCTCAAGGCTCATTATGCTGAATCAACAAACTACGGTATGAGAATTGCTGATTTGAAGATAAGGTTCACCCTTTGTTCTTTGAGAACTTTGGGAGTCCGTGCTGAGTTACACCTGCCTACGGTTGTTAGTAAGGACACTCGGAGTCAGACCCACAGGACTGCGGTACCTTGTGGCGAGTTCGTCTACAGCCATTTTGCCACCATTTTGTCTGTATACAACGAGACCCATCACACTCACGAACCTGCGGCTACCGTGAGGAGCGCGTATGCAGCCAATTATGTCTGTGTGCCGCGCGATGGACGGTTGAACATGGGAATTTTTTTTTCGCAACAAGTCACACACACAACTGCTGTTGCTGTGGCGACTTGGGGTCACATCCACAGGACTGCGGTACCTTGTGGAGAGTTCGTCTACAGCCATTTTGTCACCATTTTGTCTGTATACAATGCGACCCACCACACTCATGGACCTGCGGCTACCATGAGGAGCGCGTATGCAGCCAATTATGTCTGTAATACCGCGCGGTTTGTGAAGATCTCTCTGACTCAGTATGTTCTGCATGCTGACCCAACGCCCTTCACTTTTATGACTGCAGATCCACAAGAAGACCGCGCCACCACCTGCTACCGTGAAGAAGGTCGTGAAGAAGGCTGTGCCGCCACCTGCAACTGTAAGGAAGGCCATGCTAAAGAAGACCGCGCAGCTATCTGCCGCCTTCAAGACCCCATAAATTCCACAGTTAAGCCTGTAACTGTAAAGAAGGCCACGCTAAAGAAGACCGCGCAGCTATCTGCCGTCCTCAAGACCCCCAGGAAGTTCACAGTTAAGGCATGCAGATCCTCATCCCGCCGCATTGCAGACATTCCATCATTTGATGACGGTGAGGAAGCCGACTCGGTTACTGGGATTGCGCCTGTTGACTACCCAGTCATTATCAACGCAGTGAGACTGCAACTGGGACCTTTGCCTCGAAAAGAGTCTAGATGGATCGTTAACGACGTTGATGTCTCTGAGAAGTGGCATTTTTTCAAGGAGGAATCGTTGAAATTGTCGAATGGGGGAGGTCTTTTTGTAGAAAGCCATGTCCAGCAAATATTGTATGCTTTTAATTTCTTCATTTTGCTGAATTATCACGCAAGCCTTATTACAATTGGGAATTTAAAAATAGCTGGTAAATTTAGCTGTCGAACGCCACACCTTATTCAAACGCACCTCCTGTGGAAATCGTCGTCCTGCCTGCTTTACTGGAAATCGTTGCTGGAAATCGTCGTTGTCCTTCCTCCTGCCAGCAAAGCTGGAAGTTGTCATCGCCCTTCCTCCTGTCGTCCTTCCTCCTATGGAAATTGTCATTAATTATGCGGTGAGGCTACGGTTATGCGGTTATGCGGGGAGACTACGGTTATGCAGCGAGGCTATGGTTGCAGAGTGAGGTGGCATCGTCCTTCCTCCCGCTTTCTTTGCTAGCGATTGATAACGGAAATCAGCTAGCAGATGTCAGGGAATCAGACAGAATGTGGAGGCCGGAAAAGACACAGGATCGGGTTACGTTGGAATCGGGTAGCAGATGTTGGAATACGGATTTGTAACGGAATTCAGATGAGGGGCAACGGAATTTGGGAGGCCCGCCTACTTCGCTGGAAATCGTTGTCGTCATTCCTCTGCCTGCTTTGCTGAAAATCGTGGTCATTGCACTCATTTTGTCATAATATCACAGCTACAAATTCTCATTGACAGAGTTTCTGCGCAAAAACTAGAGCTTGAGCGAAATGTTGAGGACTTGGAGCAGTAACGCGATAGACTAGGGGATATGCGACCACAGTGGGACACACGGGTTCATCTGAATGAAATGAAATCGAAGAGCAGGGAAGGAAAAGCAGGTGGCGGAGAAAGATGTGAATGTCTGTTATGAATGTCCGCCAGTTTGAATCAGCAGGATGCATTTCGTTCTGAAAACTGAAACTAAACGCTTTTTTTTTTTTTTTTAGATCTCAACGGAGATGAATACTCTCAAGAAGGAAATAAAATCGATTACCTACCTGCGCAAACAGGCCGAGGACACAGCAAGGATTGATAAGGAAATAGCAGTTGATATTTCTGGGTCAATCAAGACTATCAACGATTGTCCGCACGAATGCGGGGAGTTGCAAATTCGCAGGTATATACAGTTTTATCTAACACCCTCATTTGTGGGACACTTTCATAACAATTCACACCCGCACTCACACTGCAACCAATCTCACTTTTTCGACGAAATCCGCAGGCTCTCAATCACATGTACAACGACTACTTGTGGTCCTCGCTCAACACAAGCTCAGGCTCGAGCAGGGGCTGCTTGACTTTATGTGTATGTGAGGTGATTTTTTGGAAGCAGGTCGAAACGGCAGGGTAGGTTTTTTTTTTTTTTTTTTTTTTTTTTTTTTTTTTTTTTTTTTCTCAACGGTGTTAGAGATCGAGACATAGAGGGGTGGTCAGAATGGGATGGTTGATAATAACGGGAATGCAATCGGATCACGTACAATCTGGCGAAACCATATTCATTCCACATAACCATACTCGTAATTTTGTATACCCTTTCTCTTGAACTCTACGTCTTACTCGTCGACCTTTCCCGTCTCCCTTATTTATTCTGTTTACACCAACCTTCGTGCAGCTCTGCCAATGCCACCTACCTTGAGCAGTTCGCCCGCATCCAGCCTGACCAAAAAACGTTTCCAGTGGGGCCTGAGATTATCTTTTTTTTTTTTTTTTTTTTTTTTTTTTTTTTTTTTTT
>RBNI01006541.1:0-11216 GCA_003990745.1 Jimgerdemannia flammicorona | reverse complement strand
AGCACCAGCCCGGCTTCCAGTCGGCCATCCACTCCCCTTCACCTTGTCAGCAAAACTCATGCGGCCAGTCCCTCCTCCCTTCCCACTAGACACCGGCCCTCCTCCAGCACTCTCTCCGCTCGTCGACCCTCCAAAGGCCCCCATCCCCAGGCCATAACCCCTCCCAACCTGCTGCCAGCCAAAGGCCCCAGGTCCACCAGACCCAGCACGCCCATCGGAACTCTTGCTCGAAGACATGTTTATAATACCTTTTCTCCGCTTTGTGTCGAAAACTGTTGCTTGAAGCTTGTGTAACGTGAATAGTACCGGAGAAAGGTGTGGAGACCCACCTCTATTAGAACAAAATACACCTATATAGTAACAGATAACTATCTATCAAGCCCTTACTCCAGATCCACAATAGTTACTTTAGCAACTTATACAAACTTAAAGAACACCATCATACTCTACACTAGTACCTCAAATTATATCAGTAACCCCACTATTAGTAGTCTAACTATCTCTAGTAAACAATATGGCAAACTAACAGATTCTAGATCTCATAGCTCAGGTAGCCATAATGGCAGCAACCATTACTGCCTTAGCTGAACAGACCCAATCAATAAAAAATCTGAGTCTACCTACTTTTAATAGTACTACATAAGAAGTCCAAAGCTTTATTAGTATAATTGATACTAATTTTGAAGCCAACCAATAGACTAATGAGCAAGTTGCTGACTGCCTTCTGACAAACAATCAAGACCATACTCTGGAATAACTCTTTACTACTACTATAACCTATGTCTATTGAGTTGTTACATTCTTCCAAGGACCTGCTAAAGAATAGTGATGAATCCTTTCTGAAAAATCTCTCATATAGGATACCCAACCTACAGTCATTGCTCAAAATGCAGCAAATAATACCCTAGGATATGGAAACTATCCTGTAGTCCCTGGACTCAAATAACTCATAATTGCTCAATACTACAATAAGACCATGATTGTTGAATCTCAAGTAAAACTCTGTAATCTCAAATTTAATATATATGATAAGGAAGAATTTGAAATCTTTTGTATAAAACTTAAATCACTCCTGAACATCATTAATCTAAGATATATTGCCAATGATAAAGCATGAAATGGTACAAGATCAGACCATTTATTTGATGTACTACCTGAATGGCTTACAAGAAAAATCTGAGAACAAGGATGCCTAGTTGGTTGCAATTACCAATAATAGTATCTGGCAAGAATCAAGACTATGGTCAAGTGAATCCTAACAGCTGGACCAATCTGCCTTAAAGACAATTCAACAACAAGAAAAAAACTTAGACAAAGAAAGAAGAACTCAAACATGAAGCATCCTAAGCTCCCTCTATATCTATCTCTTAAACAACCTAAAAAATCTTAAACTCACTCAGCTAAGTACCTTCAAGAAACTCATTGAAGGAGAAAAAAATAAACTTCAAAAAACCAGAGCATACTTCTATTGCCAAAGATAGAATATATAACTAGTATCTACTCACTGAAAACTCCAAACAACAACATGAGCAACTATTACTACCCTGCACTACCTTAATAATCTGACTACCAAAATACTAAACTTTGTCAAGTTAAGGTCAACCACCAAGGTCCCAATTAAAGAAAGTCAAAAAGCAGCTAGATATAATCTATATGTAGCCAAAAAAGCTATAGTCTCTAATAAAAAAGTCAAGCAAGTCTATATAGAGATTAGTATTCAAATTCCTGAAGGATATATTAGGAGAATATGCTATTATAGCAGCCTAGCATTGAAAGAACTCTCAGTAAAAGAAGGAATCATTGATAAAGATTATATAGGCAAAATCATTATTCTCATCTAAAACTATAGTTGGATATTATTTAAGATTTCTATTAGTTTTTACATTGCTCAGATCCTATTTAAGAAAATCAAATCAACTCTAACAGTCAAAGAAGTCTCCAAACTACTACCTACTATCTAAAGATCAAAGAAATTTGGCTTATCAAACAAGACCCCAGTACAACCTACTATAAATAAGAAAGAATAATTTTATAAGAAAATTAAAGATGGATTTGTATCAAGTGGCTGATGCCCTCATAGCATTGAAATATACTCTTCCTGAATAATTAACAATTACTTTTTATATCAATGAACTTGCCCAAAGAAGAACCAATAGATAGAAAACTCCTACAACTAAAATCACTACCATTAGATTAGACAAACTGCTTACACTCTAAGTTTTTATCAACTGAGTACCTGTCAAGATTATGATAGACAGCAGTACCTCAGACAACTTCATTAATGAAGAAATAGCCAATAGACTCAAAGTCCTTACCTCTCCTGTACAAATGACTCAAGTAGTTGTCATAGCTGATAGAACCTTACATATTATTAGTAAGGAAGTCTACAATCTACCCTTCCAAATTGGTAGCTATTGAGTATATATTATATTTTAAATTGTACTACTTTCTGACAATGAAATCATCCTTAGGACCCCATGGTTAAAATAAGAGAACCTTATGATCGATTGGGTAAACCATTCTCTGACCATTAAGAAAGAATGCCACAATTTCAAACTATAAGACAAAAAAGATCTACTCAGTCCCAGTGATCCTGGCCCAAAGATCATCTATATCAACAAGCTACAACTTAAGAAATTGGCCAAGAAATACTCTCTCTTTGCTATCTCCATCTAACTATCCAAAGGAGAACTTAAGAATCTTGAAGAAGACTTTTTCAAAGTTGATAGCTATGTTAGATCCTTACTCTAGAAATTCTGAGACATATTTCCAAAGAAACTTCTAAAAGGTCTATTACCTAAATGAGTAGTAGACTATATCATTAAGACTATCCCAGATATCAAGCCTGCCTTCAAGTCAATCTACTATATATCTCTAAGAGAAATTAATGTACTCAAGAAAGAGATTGACAAACTCCTAGAACAAGGATTCATTAGACCCAGTGTATCACCATATAGTACACCAGTTCTCTTTGTTATGAAAAAAGAAAGAGATTTATAAATATATATAGACTATCATAATCTCAATGAGCAAACTATCAAGAACTATTACCCACTACTCTGAATCAATGAAATATTTGATAGACTTACTAATTCATAATTCATAAGCTCTTTTGATCTATGAAATGGCTATTGGCAAATTGCTATAAAAGAAGAAGACATTTACAAGACTGCCTTCTGAACTCACTATAGATATTTTGAGTTCCTGATTATATCTTTTAGCTTAACTAATACTTCTACAACCTTCTAGATACTGATGAATACCATTCTATATCTATACCTAAATAAATTTGTTGTTGTCTACATTGACAATATCCTGGTCTTTAGCAAAATCCTGGAGGAATATCTTGAATACCTTGAAAAAATCAACTCTTTGTAAAATGTAGCAAATGTGAATTTCTTCTGAAGAAAATTCAGTTTCTTGGACACATTATTATGTCCAATAGAATCAAAGTGAACTACAGCAAAATCTCTATAATCAAGAAATGACCCAGATCTAAGAAGTTGAAGGACCTCTAGTCATTTCTAGAATTAGCAAACTATTACTAATAATTTATTACAAACTTCACCAAAGTTATTACTGCTCTTACTCAAATGATCAAGTATAGTAAGAAAAAAGAATAGCCTTGAACTATAAAGCAAGAAAAAGACTTTAACAATCTTATAAATTGGGGACCCAAACAAGACACAGCCTTTCAAGCTCTAAAGGATGTCTTGATAATCACTTCAGTACTTCAAGCAGCAAATTCTACTCTCCTATATGAAGTTACCACTAATGCCTCTGACTTAGCTCTTGGAGTAATATTCATGCAAGAAGGACATTCTGTGGTCTATCATTCTTATAAGTTCAATGATGCTGAAATTAACTATATAACCCATGAGAAGTAAATATTAGCTATTATAGATATTCTGATTAAATAGCAACCATATCTCAAAGGAGCATACTTCACTATATTGACAGACCACAAATCATTAATCAATATCAAGACCCAGACTACTCTTTCCTGAAAGCAAGTCAGATGAATGAAAGTCCTCATCAATTTTGACTATAAAATTCAGTATCACTCTGGTAAGGAAAATATTATTGTCAATATAATCTCCAGACCACTTATTGAAGAAGTTATTCAAACTCTCACCTTACTAACTCTATCATGGAACAAATTATTGTAGCATATGCTGATGATAAAGAAGCTCATACACTCTAAGAAATCCTGAGTAACAATAATATTAATAAGTATACCTAGTATCAATATTATCAACTAAAGGATAATGCTATCTACTATAAGGACAGATTGTATGTTTCAAACAACTAAGACCTCTAAAGAACTATTTTATTTAAATATCATAATATCTCTATAGCTTGACATTTAGGATTTGACAAATACTACAAAGTTATTTTCCAAAACTTCTATTAGCCCTATATAGTAGATTAGCTAAAGACCTACATTACTTCCTATAATGTTTGCCAATATAACAAGTTCTCAACACTAGCAAAATCTAGCCTACTTTACTCCATCCTAGTACTATCTGCCAATTGAGAATAAATCTCTATAGACTTTATTATACAACTATTCCAAACTAAGAATAGAAAAGATATAATTATTGTCTTCATAGACTATCTCAGTAAACAAGCTCATTTTGTACTAACTACTACTACTGCAATAGTATCAGACATTGTTTGACAGTATTTTTCACTATCATAGTCTTTCCAAGATCATTATCAGTAACTAAGATCTAAAATTCACTAGCTACTTTTAGAAAGTTCTCTATAACTACCTTGGAATGAAACTTACACTATCTATAGCCTTTTATCCTAAAACTAATAGTTAAACAGAAAGAATGAATCAAACTCTAGAATAAATACTAAGGAACTATATTTTCTATAGATAAGATGATTGGCATGAATACCTTACTGCAGTTGAGTTTGCCTATAATAATAGTAAGCAAGCCTCTCTTGAAATGACTCTGTTCTTCACCAATACTGGACAAAATTCAAACACCCTTCTGACACTTATCAGAACTACTGATGAACTCTCTACTGTTGAAGCCATTGAAGAATTTCTGCTCCAAATGTGTAATTTAAGTCAGATTGAAATTGAGAATTTATTCTAAGCCCAAGAATAACAGTTATAGTATATCAATTAATACTACTGAGAAAAAACCTTTGATATTAGAGAAAAAGTTCTATTAGATATCTAAGGATACTGAGTTAATAACCTCAAGTACAGACCATCTACAAAGCTGAATAGCAAATTCATTGGACTATTCAAAGTTATCACACAAGTCTCTCCAACTTCTTACAAATTGGTGCTATTAGATACTATTAAGATTTATCTAGTCTTCAATGTTCAATATCTTAAGTAATATAATAATAATAAGCTATTTTGAAACTAAATTATAGAACTACCTACACCTGTCATTATTAATGATCAAGAAGAATATAAAGTTGAATAAATTCTCAACAAATATAGCTACAAGAACAATCTAGAATACCTTGTCTTTTTTTTTTTTTTTTTTTTTATAGTCTCTTGAACTTCACTTTATTAATACATCTATCTATTCAATATATAATACACTGAGCCCACCCCTATCTGATCCCCCTAGGGGGCTCCCCACCCCTCACACTCTTTTTATTAAATACTACTAGGCCATTAACCACCTCTATCTGTCCATTACTCTGTTCACAAATGTCCTCTATCAGATGGTGGCAACATCTACCTTGAGGGCTCCATCCAACCCACTACCCTGTCAGCAAATCCCCCATCAACCCCTCTCATCTCAATAACTTCTCCTACAAATCCAGCTGTTGGCTCTCCTCAAAAACAAAGAGCCAATGTCTAGTCAGTCCTATCCATACAGCTAAAACCCACCCTATAGTGAGCTATTCATTACCCACACCTCCCACCAACCTAGTTCTCAAATCTTCCCAGTGACCTCTCTCTCTATCTAGTCTCCTCTCTACACCCAGCTTATCTCCTACCACTATCTAAAAGTCCCCCAGAACCTTGCACTCTCTCAGCCAATGTTCTGGCATCTATACCATCTCTCTAACCTATCCTATATTATAACACTTCTTATATTTCAGTAGTCAAATGTCCAGCATGGAAATTCAGCATGACATTCCTCTATAGTATCTGCCACTATACTACTCAGAACTTGGAAGAAAGCCACCTTCATACCTCAGCACTCCATATCCAGACTCCTGCCAAATCCTACTCCTCATCAATCCTCACTGCTTACCAACTTCCAGACCAAAGATCCTGACTGAGTCCCTGCTGACACTCCACTCTATCTATAATATCAAACTCAATAAGTAGAGTGTCCCCCAAAAGCAGTCTATCTTATCTCTATATAGCTGGTCCCCACAGCATCTCTCCTTCATTACTATGCCAGTATAATCCTATGCAGTATACTCTATCTGCTACCTCTCACCAGAAGCCTTTATACCTTAGCTGATGGCTTCCACCTAGGTCTATCAGAGAAATCAGATCCCCTGAGGATCCTCTCAGGGAGAATCTCATCTCTCACACCTTCTGCATCAGCAGCACTTATCTCCCTCCCCTCAGTTCCACCACCTGCTTCAACCACCAAGCTCTCAAGCAGTATAGCCTCTTAGAAAAATCCACTAGTCCTAGCCCCTAGCAATAAAAGGGTATCCCAACTGATCTGGAACTACCTCTCAGCCCAAATCCAATCCTTAGTCAGTTTTATCAGTTACTTCACCACTTAAGCAGAAAAGTTCAAGTAATAGACCATATATCATAGCTTAGGGAACCAGTAGATATTCAGAATCGAAACCCAGCCTACCAGAGAGATGTGACATCCTCTCCAGCCTCTAAGAACCTCCCCCCAAATGGCCACCCTCCTCTCCCACCATATGTACAGCAAGACAGATCTATTTACTGAAAGAAAGATGCTCAGATACTATACTGTCTTACCTACAATTGTTCCAATGATGTCCCCTCCCACTAACTCATTTCTCAACACCATTGTCTCATACTTATACTAGTTGAGTTTTACTCCAGAGTGTGTCTCATACTATTGAACTGTATCCTGAAGAGCCTCAATATCTGCCACCAATCTAAGTCTAACCACCATATCATTTGCAAAAGTCCCCACCTTCTACACCATATCATAAATAGAGAGCCCTACCACCTTCTACCAAATCCTATCCATTAAAGATTCTAGGGAAAGGGCATATAGAATAGAAGTCAGTGGATCCCCCTGAGGAACTCCTCTCCCCAAGAGAAATGCCAGACTCTGGTGACTATTACACATCAGTACCACCCTACTGCCCTCCAATAGATTCAATATAGAAGCTCAAAATAGTGGAGAAACTTCTATTCTATTCAGTACCTTGCCTAACCACACCTGCTGGATATAGTCATAGGTCTTCTCCTAGTCCAAAAAGACCAGTCTCTCATCCAATTCACTAGCCCATATCCCTTCAATAATACCATGAACCCAGGCCATTCCATCTCTAATAAGTCTACCTTCAATAAAACCCTACTGCTCCTCACTCAATACCTGTTGGGCAACCTTCTGTAGTCTTGCTACAATCACCTTAGTAACCATCTTTCTGTCTATATCCAGAAGTATTATTGGTCTTCAGTTCTTCCAATCCTCTCATCTCTCCTTGTCCTTATACAATAAGGCCACCAGCCCTAAGTCCTACCCTCTCACCCACTGACCATGCAGAAGAACAATGTTACAGAGGGCTGTCATCTCTTCTAATACTCCTGGGACTCCCACCATCTTCTTCCAAAAGTCCCAAGGTAGTCCATCCTCTTCTGGTACCATTCTAAGCTTAGTTGCTATAAGGACTCTCTGGATTTCCTCCTCTTGGACCAGTAGGATCAAATTCCCCAGGCCCTCTACTTGCAGCAGCTCCCAATCCTCTGAGGCATCTCCAATCACCTCAGCATTGGTACCCCCTTTCTCCTCACTCCACAGTCCCCTCCACTGCTCCTTTAGCAATCCCAAGATCTATTGTATACTATGAACTATTTCCCCCTCCGCATCAAGGACTCTATCCCATTGATATCACACTCTTCTAGCCTGGAGGAGTCTTGACAAATACCTAGTGGGCCTCTCTCTCTCCTCAAGTCCCTGCCACCTCAATCTAGCTACCATTCCTTTCATCTATATCTCCTTCTCCTCTCTCAATATCTGTTGCAACTCCACTACTTCAAGCTTGGTCCACACTAACTGCCAATCATCCACCTCTCCAGAATTTATCAAATTAGCCCATTCCATCTACATTCTAACCAACCTATTAGAAGCATATCTCACTCTCTTTCTTCTCTGCCTCCCAGCATCCCTACTAGCTTCTTCTCAGTAAGCCTTTGCATCTTCTTTTAACTTCATCTACCAGATATCTACTGATAAACCCTCATATATCCAACTAGTGATCTTCCCCTGAATGTCCTCTGCCCAAGTGTCCCACAACTTCTTCTCAGCTAGCAGGGAGGAGTTAAGTCCAGGTCCATCTCCACTCTCCCCAACCTAACAATTCCCAGTAATCTAACCATGAGCACCACTCCACCTCCAGAGTCCTTCAAACATCCATGCCCCAGTATTTGGCTATCAGTATCCAGTCAATCCTTATACTAAGTCTATTCACTCAGTGTGTATAAATCCTCTTTTCTTCCCACTGCACTCTATCTATGTCCTCTAAAGAGCTAAGGTTCTCCACCTCCTCCCATGTATCCAAGCTGCTACTCCTTCCACCAGCACTTCTTTCTCCATCAGTTCTGTCTAACTTAAGATCCTGCACCATATTAAAGTTATCCCCCAGAACATCCATCCCATCCTCCAAGAATGTGTCCTCCTCTAAGAGACTCTTTATCCATGCAATCTGCTCATCTCTAGCTGTAGAGCAGTAGTAAGAGCTAACTCTCACTGGCTCCCACCCTGGTCAATACTATTCCCCCTATACCAAATAGTCTCCCTAGCTCCTGATTCCACTCAGATCCCCTTTACCACTCTGCACCAAAACTGCTACTTTGTCCATCTAAGCTGTAGCTCCTCCCCATTCCCTAGACCACTCCACTTGATCTACATCATCCTCACAATGTACATCCTACAGTAGAAAGAGATCAGCCTCTAATCTCTTAAGCCAAGTGAAAATGTTTCTATGCCATCCAGAGCCCTGTAACCCATTTATATTCAGAAAAAAAATGTTAGTTATACTGTTTATTGGAAATAATATTTAGAAGTACTGCTCATCCTCTACAGATCCACATTTATTCCCTTCCTTGCCATATCCAAGTTATGTTCAGCAGCCACTTCCTCCTCTACAGCCATCTTTGCCTCTAATCCAACCAGAAGTTCAGCTATCTCCCCATCCTCCTTCTTCTCAAACTCCTTCCAATACTCCAGATAGACCTCCTGCCAGAGCTGTAATCCATGATGCTCTGCCCAATAGTATACAGTCCACTCACCAGCAACAATCACTAGCTCAGCCTCTCTCTCCTTATCTATCTCATACTCCTCCTCCTCCAGAAAAATCACAAGTACCTTAGCCTTTAGTGCCTCCACCACTCTATTACTATACAGAATCTGAGCCCAGTGCTTCTTACTTATCACCCTCAGATCTACCTCTCCCAACTCTTCAGCCACAAAGTTGTTCATCATCTGGCTCATCTACAGTAAGTTTCCCACCTCCTTCTCTCCTGGAGATACTGGCCTTTCTGTACTCAGCATTATAGTATTTGCTCCTACACTCACAGTCTCATCCCACTCCTTCTCTATTACATCCACTAGCTTATCCTCACTAACTACCACCATCTGACCCCCTTTTGCCACATCTGGAACTCCAAAATGAACTCACTGAGTGCTATGCATCAGTATATCCTCCACTGCCCAGCTCTTTGGAGCAGGACCTCACCTGACAAGAGAGGGAGTATCATCCAAGTCCAGTTCCCAGACTTCAAACATACTATCCACATAAGAGTCATTTTGTAGTGGCTTCCTGGCCCCATCCCAATCCTCCTTGACATCCTCTCCCCCCTTACTGGCCCAGATACTTGCTACAGTACTTCCAGACTCCTCAATGCTATCTGTATTCTTCTTTACCCTTTCTTCCAGGCTTGCTAACAACTTCCACTACCTCTTGTACCCCTGAGCCCTCTCTCACAGCTTCTTGTCAGTACAGATATATTTCTTATCCACAATCTCCAAATGTGTCAACTTCTCATACATCTTTCAGGCCTTTGCCCTCTACTCAACTATACTACTCGTCTCTTCCAAAGCTTCTAATAGATCCTTCTCCTCCTCCTCACTCTCATTTACCCTTGATACCTTACAGACAAAGGCCCCCCACATCAGTACTGAAGGCCAGTCACTTGGCTTCCTAGTGGCCTCTCTCTCAGCCAGTCTAATATTAACATCAATGTCTCCTATCCTAAAGATAGTCCCCTCCCACATCTGGAATCTAATATTAACCCCTCCCAGCCACTACACCTCCAGCTCCACTACTCCCCCTGCTCAGGGCTACTCCCCCCTGTACTACCACCTTCTCTGTCTCCTTGCCTTTCCTCAGCCAACCCTCCAGCCCTGACATCTGCCTTCTTCTCTTCATTGTCTCCACAAGCTCACTCTCCCAGATCTCTGTCCTCCACTACCACCTCCTCTCCTTCCACATTCACCTACTAGCAGTCCTCTCATACCTGGGTGGTGTGGTGGCGAATGTTGCAGAGGAATGTCATGTTGAACTTCCAGGCTGGGCACCTGGTGGATGGTGGTCAGTTGGACTGCGAGGAGTGCTATAATGTAGGGCAGGTTGGGGGATTTATACAAACGCCGGAACATTGGCTGGGGGAGTGTGAGGTGTTAGGGGAATTTTGGATAGCTATAGGAGATAGGCTTGGGGTTAAAAGGAGGCCAGTTGGCGAGAGAGGTCACTGGGATAATTTGGCGTCGAGAATGGTGGGGGGTGTCGGCAATAGGTGGCTTACTGTAGGGTGGGTTGTGGCAGTGTGGGTGGGATTGGCTGGACATTGGCTATATGTGTTCGAGGAAGGACGACGGACAGGAATACAGGAGAAACTATTGAGATGGGAGGAGTTGGTAGTGGATCTGCTAATGGGTTGGTGGGTTGGATGGGGGCCGCAAGGTGGGCATCGCCGCCATCTGGTGGAAGAGATATGTGCACAGAGTGGGGGGAGGGTGGGATTAGTGTTGGACAAAGTGGTCTTTCATCGGGAAGGAGTAGGG
>RBNI01006540.1:0-11217 GCA_003990745.1 Jimgerdemannia flammicorona | reverse complement strand
TTTTATAGTCACTTAGACTCTATCCTTTATTAATACACCTATCTATCCTCTATATAATATACAGTACCCACCCCTATCCAATCTCCCTAGAGGCTCTCTCTCCCCCCTCCACCCCTCTCTCCCACCTTCTCTCAATAAAAGACCATTCTGTCAAACACTATCTCCACCCACCCACTACTCTGTTCACAGATCCCTTTCACCAGATGATGATATCACCTACCCTGGGGGCCCCAACTAACCCACCACCCAGTCAGCAGATCACCCAATAACCCCTCTCACTTAATAACTTTTTCTATATATCCATCTATTGTTCTTTCTCGAAAACAAAGAGTCAATATCCAGCCAACCCTACTCACACTGCTAAAACCCACTCTATAGTGAGTCAACCATTGTTGACACCTCCTACTAATCAAGATTTCAAATCCTTCCAGCGATCTCTCTCTCCATCCAGCCTCCTCTCTACACTCAGTCAGTCCCCTATTGCTATCTAAAAGTCCCCCAGAACCTCACACTCTCTCAGCCAATATTCTGACATTTGCACAAATTTCCCAACTTACTCTATATTATAACACTCCTCACAATCTAATTGGCCACCATCTACCAGATGACCAGTATGGAAATTCAACATAATATTCCTCTGTAGCATCTGCCACCATATCACCCAAAACTTGGGAGAAAGCTACCTCTGTACCTCAGCACTCTATGACCAGACTCCTGCCTAGTCCCACTTCTTACCAATCCTCACTGCCTACCAACTACTTGGCCAAAGATCCTGATCAAGTCTCCACTAATACTCTACTCTATCACCAATATCACTTAGCAAGTAGAACACTCTCCAGAAGCAGTCTGTCCCATCACCATATAGCTGGACTCCACTATACCTTCCCCTCATCACCTCACTAGCACAGACCTATCTGGTGTGCCCCATCCACCACCCCCCACCAGAAGCCCTTATACTATAGCTATTGGCTTTTATTCAGACCCATCAGAGAGAGCAAATCCCCCAAGGACCCCCAAGGAGAGAATCTCATCTCCTACACCTTCTGTATCAGCAGTATCCAACCTCCTCCCTATAGTTCAACAACTCTTTTCAACCACCAAGCTCACAGACAGTATAGCTACTTAGGAAAATCCACAAGGCCTAGTCCTCCCCTAACCACCAGCATTGCAAGAGTATCCCAACTGATCTGGGACCTCCTCCCTGCCCAAATCCAATCTCTAGCCAGTTTTGTCAGCCTCTTCACTACCCAAGCTGGGAAGTCTAAGTGATAGACCATATACCATAGCTTGGAGAACTAGTAGATATTCAGAATTGACACCTGCCCTGCTAGGGAGATGTGGTGACCCCCCCAACCTCTAAGAGCCTCTCCCCAAATGGCCACCCTTCTCTTCTACTATACTCATGACAAGACAGATCCATATATAGAAAGAAAGATGCCCAGATACTGCACTATCTCTCCCATAGAGACAATTGTTCCAATGATGTCCCCTCCCACTAGCCCATTCTCCAATACCATTATCTCACACTTATGCCAGTTGAGTTTTACCCTAAAGTGTATCTCATACTATTCTATCATCTTCTTAAGTGTCTCAATGTCTGCTACTGATTCAAGTCCAACTACTATATCATCTACAAAGGCCCCCACCTTCCACACTATACTATACAAAGAGAGCTCTGCCATCTTCCATCATATCCTATCCATTAAAGGTTCTAATAAAAGAGCATAAAGGATAGGAGACAGTGGGTCTCTCTGAGAAACTCCTCTTCCCAATAGAAATGTCAAACCCCAGTGACTATTACACATCAGTACTACCCTACTGCCCTCCAACAGATTTAATATAAAAGCCTGAAATCATAGGGGAATATCAATTCTATTCAGCACCTTGCTCAGCCATATCTGCCAAACACAGTTATAGGCCTTCTCCTGGTCCAAAAATACCAGTCTACCATCCAGTCCATAGGCCTGGGCCCCTTCAATGATACCATATACCCAAGCAGTCTCATCCCTAATAAGCCTGTCTCCTATAAAGCCCCACTGCTCCTCACCTAGTACCTGTTGGGCAATCTTCTATAGCCTCACAATAATCACCTTAGTCACCATCTTCCTATCCATATCTAGAAGCATGATCAGTCTCCAGTTCTTCCAGTCCTCCCATCTCTCCTTGTCCTTATACAATAAGGCCACCAGCCCTAAGTCCTGCTCTCCAACCTACTTGCCATTCAGAAGAATATAGTCACAGAGGGCAGCTATCTCTCCTAATACTCCAGAGACCTTTGCCATCTTCTTCCAGAAGTTCCAAGGTAACCCATCCTCTCCTGGTGCCATTTTAAGCTTAGTTACCACAAGAACTCTCTGGATCTCCTTCTCTTGAACTAGTTTGATTAAATTACCAAGTCTCTCTACTTGTGACAGTTCCCATCCCTCCAGTATGTCTCCAATTGTCTCTTCATCTGCACCCCCTTCCTCCTTACTCTACAGACCCCTCCATCTCTCCTTCAGTACCCCTAAGATCTGTTGCATGCCATATACTATTTCTCCCTCAGCATCAAAGACCCCATCCTATCAATGTCACACCCTCCTAGCTTGGAGGAGCCTAGACAAGTACCTAGTAGGCCACTCTCTCTTCTCAAGTCCCTGTCACTATAGTCTGGTAACTATTCCTTATATATAAATCTCCTCCTCCTCTCTCAATATTTGTTATAGTTCTACTATCTTCAATTTCACCCAATCTAACCTCTAATCCTCCATCTCTTCAGAAGAAAGCAAATCAGCTCATTCTATTAGAAATACATCTTACTTACTTCCTTCTCTGCCTCCCAGCCTCCCTACTAGCTCCTCTCCAATAAACCCTTGTAGCCTCCTTCAACCTCATTCAACAGACATCCACAGATGAACCCTCATGTATCCAGTTAGTAATCTTCACTTGGATATCCTCCACTCATGGGTCCCACAACCCCTTCTCAGCTAGCAGAGAGAAGTTAAGGCACCAATATCCAGATCCATCTCTACTCCCCCCAAACTACCCCTGCCCCACAATAGTGCTTAGATAGCTAAGTTTATATAGAAGCTACATATATAGCCAATCAGAGTTGGCTATTTTAATAGTATCATCTATTTCAATAATATCATAACCAATCAAAGTCTTTAAATTTTTGCAGGCAAATTTATCTGTATTCATCTACAGCCTAAAGGTTAACCCTTAACTGTAATGTAGACAAATTTGTCTGCAAAAAAATATATATATATATATAATTCTTATCACTAAGGTATGCTGATTTGGCTGTAAAAAAAAAATTGGAAGTTCACATGAGTACCTTAAGGTACAGAGTCTATTGTTACTAACTGGGTCCAGATCAAGGCCTTTTTCGAGAATTTGCAAGCCCTAATCCCCTTGACAACCATATTTCTGTGGCTTATATATATATGCGAATTTCATATAACTGAGTTTTTATTCACACATTTTATGATATTATCTCCTACTTCTACTTCATCCTCCTTACCTGCTCCTGATACTTCTACGCCTACATCAGCTACCACTATTGCCAGATGGCATAACCATACTCTTACCATTACCTCCTTGTCTAGCCAAGCCATTGCTCATCAGTCTTCATCTTCTGAAGCAGGGGCTTCAGAGCTTAGCTTCGGCATAAGGCTTCAGTGTGAGGAAGCATCAGCATGAGAGGGCTTCAGCATGAGAGGGCTTCAGCATGAGGAGGAGTTCAGCATGAGAGGGCTTTGGCATGAGGGGGAGCTTCAGGACCTTTCACTGGTAACATTTAGGTGATACAAGACTCAAGTAATACTTTCGATAACGTTTTTAGTGAAAGACAACTAGCAACATAGAGAGCAATGACCATACAGGTGTGTGTACTAGGTTAGGTGGATCTAGGGCCTTTGACTGGCAGCAGGTGGAAAGGGGTTATGGCCTGGAGATGGGGGCCTTCGGAGGACCAAAGAATGAGGAAGGCTCTGGAGGGGGGCCAGTGTCTGGTGGCAATGGGGGAAGATCTGGTCTCCCAAGTTTTGCAGACAAGGTTAAGGGGAGTGGGTGGCCAGTGGGCAGTAGGGCTGGTGGTACTGAGGGGAAGGGCAAGGCAAGCCTTGAGAGGGGGGGCAGTGCTCTGGCAGGGAGTGCAGGTGTAGGGGCTGGAGGTGCAGTGGCTGGGAGTGTGACTGTTGATGGGAATGTGACAGGAAATCAGAAAAAAAAAAAAGATGTGATGGCTGATGGCCAGGTGGGGCAGGGGTTCCTGATGTGGAAGGAGGATCTGGCAGATAGTGTAATGGGGCTGGTGGTGGCACTGTTACTCAAGAAGTCAATCTTGGAGTTTGCAGTGACCTTGTGCTTCCGGGGCTTGGCAGTAATAGCAAGGATGGTTCTGGGGCTCGTTTTGAAGTAGGTGGCTGGGGCAGCTTCGGTGAAGTTCTTGAAGGATCTGGAGGGAGTCAAGGTGGGCTTTGAGGAGGCCAGTCCACTGAAGGAGACACTGAAGACTGGAGTCATGGTTGGGGAGGTGGTGGTTCCCATAGTATAGTACTTGCGATGGGACCCCAGGGTGGTACAGCTTCTAGTGAAGGGGGTGCCCACAGTGACTAAGGAGGAGACTAGGAAGAGGGTGGAGGAGGTGATGATTGAGTATGGTGACATGGTGGACATTGGCTTTCAGATGTGGGAGGGGACAATGATCAGGACAGGTGACATTGATGTCAGGATTTGGCTGGCGGGAAAGGAGGCCACAGGGAAGGCAAGTGACTGGCCCTCAGTGCTGATGTGGGGGGCCATTGTCTGCAAGATGTTGAGGGTGAAAGGGAGTGAAGAGGAGGAGGAGGACTTGTTGGAGGTACTGGAGGAGTTGAGTGATGCTGTAGAGAGGAGGGCAAAGGCCTGGAAACTGTATGAAGAGTCGATACATCTAGAGGTTGTGGGCAGGAAGTATATCCATATGGATAAGAAGCAGTGGGAGCAGGCCCAGGGACATAAGAGGTAGAGGGAGCTATTGGCGAGTATGACAGGAGGGGTGAAGAAGAAGTCAGTTGGAGCTGAGAAGTCTGGAGGTATGAAGGCCAGTGTCTGGGCTGGTAAAGGAGGAGAGGAGGTGGAGGCGAAGGAGGTAGAGACTGGAGGGATACTAGACAAGAACTCATTTGCTGATGGTACCTTCGAAGTGTGGGAGCCAGAGTTGGATACCACCCCCCCCCCACTTATCAGGAAGGGCCCAGTTGGGAAGAAAGGGACAACGGAGGATATACGGATGCAGGAGGCCCAGCAGGTACGCTTTGGGGTCCCTGATGTGGGGCAAGGGGGTCAGGTGGTGGCAGTTGGCAAGGATGAGCTGGTGGATGTCTCTGAGGAGGAGTGGGATGAGGCTGCCAGTGTAGGTGCTGATACTACGATGCTGGATGCAGGGCGGCCAGGGACTCCAGGAGAGAAGGAGGTGGGGAACTTGTTGTAGATGTACAAGGTGATGGATAATCTTGCAGCAGAAGCTTTGGGAGAAGTGGACCTGCAGGTGATACCTGAGGAGTATTGGGCACAGATTCTACATAGTGATGGAATGGTGGAGGCACTGAAGGTGGAGATTCTGGGTATTTTCCTAGAGGAGGAGGGATATGAGGTGGATGAGGTGAGGAAGGCAGAGCTGGGGGTGGTTGCTGGTGAGCGGGTGGCCTACTGCTGGGCAGAGCATTATGGTTTGCAGCTCTGGCAGGAGGCCTGTCTGGAGTATTGCAAGGAATTTGAGGAGCATGAAGATGGGGCAATGGTAGAACTTCTGGGAGCATTGGTGGCACAGGAAGCAGGGGAGAGGGATCTAGCTGCTGAACATGACTTGGACATGGTGCAGGAGGAGTGGAATGTGGTCTTGTAGAGGATGAGACCACAATATACCATTATTCCTTATGAATAGTACAACCAATATTTTCTCCTTAAATGTGAATGGGTTAAGGGGCTCTGGGCAGCATAAGAACATTTTTACTTGGCTCAAGGGATTGGAGGCTGATCTCTTTTTACTACAGGATATTCGATGTGAGGATGAGGATGATCAGGTAGAGTGGACTAGGGAATGGGGTGGGGCTACTGCTTGGTTTGGAAAGGTAGCAATTTTGGTGAGGAAGAGTAGAGGTGACTTGGGGGGAATCAGGAGCTGGGGTGATTGCTTGGTCTGGGGAGATTGGCATCAGTCAGGGTGGGAATCAGTAAAGGTGGGCTCTTGCTACTGCCCTGCAGATAGGGGTGAGAGGACTGCATGGATTAGGGGGCTGCTGAAGGAGGGTATTCTCTTGAAGGAAGGGGTCAATGTGCTCAGTGGGGACTTTAATATAGTTCGGGATTAGTGTCTGGACAGGACTGATGGAGGGAGGAGTGCCAGGGGTAGAAGTGGAGGTCTGGATGCATGGGAGGAGGTGGAGATGTTGAGCTCCTTGGGGGATATGGGCAGAATGAGGTAGAGTAATGCCAGGGTCTACACATATTGGGTAAATGGCTTGGGCACAAGGATTGACTGGATTCTGATGGTGGAGTGCTGGGGTTTGGATATTTGGAAGACATTGGAAGTGGAGTGGTGCCCATAGTCTGATCACTGAGGATTGTTGGAGCAGGGACAGTTTGGAGGGAGTGGAGATGGATCTGGACATTGGCACCTTAACTCCTCTCTGCTGGCTGAGAAGGAGTTGTGGGAATTGTGGGTGGAGGACATTCAGGTAAAGGTTTTTAACTGGGGGCATGAGGGTTTACCAGTGGCTGTCTGCTGAATGAGATTGAAAGAGACTGTGAGGGGTTATTGGAGAGGGGCTGGTAGAGAGGCCAGGAGGCAGAGGAGAAGGTGTACGAGATGTGCTTCCAGCAGACTGAGGAGACTACAAATGGATTGGGTGGATTTGCTCACTATTGTTGGGGTAGAGGATTGGCAGATCGAGAGGGCAAAATTGGAGATAGTGAAACTACAACAGGTATTGAGGGAAGAGGAGGAGACTCATATGTGGGGCATAGCTGCAAGGCTATAATGGCAGGGGCTTGAGGAGGGTGAGCGGCCTTCTAGGTACTTATCAAGACTTCTCAAAGCTAGAAGAGTGCGATATCGGTGGAATGGGGTCCTGGATGCTGATGGGGACATGTTACATGGCACACAATAAATCTTAGGGGAGTTGAAGGAGAGATGACAGGGCTTGTAGAGTGAGGGAGAAGGGGGTGCTGATGAGGCAGAGAATGCAGACATACTAGAAGAGTGGGGGCCACCACAAGTAGCTAGACTGGGTGACTTGATCTTACCGGTGCAGGGAGAGGAGATCCAGAGTATCCTGGTAGCAACTAAACTTGAGATAGCACCAAGGGAGGATGGATTGCTATGAGACTTCTGGAAGAAGATGGTAAACATCCCCAGAGTTTTGGGTGAGATAGCTGCTCTCTGTGACTATGTCCTTCAGAGTGGTTAGTGGGTTGGAGAGCAGGATCTCAGGCTAGTGGTCTTATTGTACAAAGACAAGGGGAGGAGGGAAGACTAGAAGAACTGGAGGCTGATCATGCTTCTGAACATGGATAGGAAGATGGTGATCCACCTTTCACTCGGACCAAACAGTTGGCTCCGCATCTAAGCCACCAGGATGGTGAGCTTCTCAAGTTTTGGAGGCCACAAATATAGGCTCTAAGGAGCACCAACAGGTGTACCTCATCCCTTAGGTATAGGAGTCCCACCTGGTCTTTTCGGCATAGCCATAGCTTCTAGTTTCAGCAAGTTACAAGGATTTCAAGAATTTCGGGGCAAGATGGGCAAAACTGACACAGACAAGATGGGCAAGATGGGCAACATGGGTAATATGGGCAATACGGGTAAGACAGGCAAGACGGGCAAGATGGTAAGACAGGCAACATGGGCAAGACAGGCAAAACCGGCAAAATGACACAGGCAAGATGGGCAAGACAGGCAAGACAGGCAAGATGGGCAAAATGGGCAAAATGGGCAAGATGGGCAACACGGGCAAGATGGCAAGATGGGCGACATGGGCAAGATGGGTGACATGGGCAAGACAGGCAAAACGGGCAAAACGACACGGGCAAGACTGGCAAAATAGGCAAGATGGGCAACACAGGCAAGATGGCAAGACAGGCGACATGGGCAAGATGGGCAAAATGGGCAAAATGACAGGGCAAGACTGGCAAAGTGGGTAAGATGGGCAACACGGGCAAGATAAGATGGGCGACATGGGCAAGATAAGCAAAACGGGCAAAATAACAGGCAAGACGGATAAGACAGGCAAGATGGGCAAGACAGGCAAGATGGGCAAGATAGGCAAGATGGGTAACATGGGCAAGATGGGCAAGACGGGCAAGACAGCAAGATGGGTGACATGGGCAAGACAGGCAAAACGAGCAAAACGACATGGGCAAGATGGGCAAAATGGGCAAAACGGGCAAGACGGGCAAAACGGGCAAATGGGCAAAATGGGCAAAATAAGCAAGACGGGCATAATGGGCAAAATGGGCAAGATGGACAACACGGGTAAGACAGCAAGATGGGCGATATGGGCAAGACAGGCAAAACGGGCAAAATGACATGGGCAAGACCGGCAAAATGGGCAACATGGGCAACATGGGCAAGACAAGATGGGCGACATGGGCAAGACAGGCAAAATGGGCAAAATGACAGGCAAGATGGGCAAGATGGGCAAGACGGGCAAGACGGGCAAGACAGGTAAGGTGGGTAACATGGGTATGATAGGCAAGATGGGCAAGATGGCAAGTTGGGCGATATGGGCAAGATGGGCAAAACAGACAAAACGACATGGGCAAGATGCGGGTAACATGGGCAAGACAGGCAAGATAGGTAAGATGGCAAGACAGGCAATATGAGCAAGACAGGCAAAATGGGAAAAATGACATGGGCAACTGGGCAACTGGGCAAGATGGGTAAGATGGGCAAGATGGGGAGACACTAATAGGGGTAGGCCAGATGCACTAGATGCCAAGTACTTGAGGTGGTTGGGGCTCACAACCCATACCCACTCTTGGGTGGGGCAGGCTAGGTAGGAGGATCTAGTTACTCAGGCAGTGAGGTCACAACTCACATCCTAAAGGTACTTAGATTGTTATTAGTTTGGAAATTGTAGTGTGAGAGTAGGGTGGGGTGAGATGCAGAATGTGGCTGCTGGTATGGCATGAGGATTTTAGATAGTTAATAAATGGGGCTCCGGCCTATAGAGGAAAAAAAAAAAAAAAAAAAAATGGACAGGAAGATGGTGACTAAGGTGATTGTCGCAAGGCTGCAGAAAGTTGCCCAGCAGGTGCTGGGGGAGGAGCAGCAGGGCTTTGTTGGGGGCAGACTTATAAGAGATGGGACTGTGTGGGTTCATGGTGTCATTGAAGGGGTCTGGGCCTGTGGCTTGGATGGAAGGTTGGTCTTTTTGGACCAGGAGAAGGCCTACGACCGAGTATGGCGGGTGTGGCTGGGCAAGGTACTGGACCGAATTGGGGTTCCCCCAAGGTTTAGAGCCTCTATGTTGAGTCTGCTGGAGAGCAGTCAGGCAGCTCTGATGTATAATAGTCACCATAGGAGGGCATTTTCCTTGGGAAAAGGAGTTCCTCAGGGTAACCCTCTGTCCCCTATTCTTTATACCCTTTTGCTGGAGCCATTGATGGATAGGATTCGCCAAAAGGTAGCAGGGCTCTCTATATATGGAATAGTGTGGAAGGTGGGGGCCTTTGCTGATAATATGGTGGTTGGACTTGGGTCTGTGGTAGATATAGAGGCATTTCAGGAGACTGTGGAATGGTATGAGGCTCACTCAGGGGCAAAGCTCAACTGGCGTAAGTGTGAGATGATGGTGCTAGGAAATGGGCTAGTGGGTAGAGACGTCATTGGAACAATTGTCCCTACTGGTGAGGTGGTGTGGTATCTGGGCATCTTCCTCTCTATATATGGTTCTGTCTTGCCACAAGTATAGTGGGAGAGCAGGGTGAACATTTGGAGGGAGGCCCTTCGAGGGTGGGGAGGCCACCATATCTCTCTAGTAGGGTGGGTGTCAATTCTGAATGTATATTGGTTCCCCAAGCTGTGGTATGTGGCATATCATCTCGACTTCCCAGCATAGGTAGTGAAGAAGCTGATGAAGGTGGCTAGGGATTGGATCTGGGTGGGGAGGAGGTCCCAGGTCAGTTGGGATACTCTTGCAAGACTGGTAGTCAGGGGGGGTCTTGGACTGATGGACTTTCCTAAGAGGCTATACTGCCTGCGAGCCTGGTGGTTGAAGAGAGCTGTGGAACTACAGGGTGGAGGTTGGATACCTCAGTTGCAGAAGGTATGGGAGATGTGAACATCCCCTCAGGGGTCCTCTGGAGATCTGCTCTCTTTGGTGGGGCTAAATGGCACTAGGTGGCTGCGGTTCAAGGGCTTTTGGTGGGGCATGGCTAATGGTGCACACCAAATTGGCCTGCACTGGCAAGGCAATGAGGGGGAGGAGGTGTGGGGGCCTAATATGTGGCATTGGGATAGATTGCTCCTGGGGGGTACTCTACTTACTACGTTCAATATTGGGGAGGGAGTAGAGTATCAGCAGGGGCTTAACCAGGATCTTTGGCTGAGTGACTGGCAGGCAGCAGGGATCAGTGAGGAGTGGGACTGGGCTGGTATCTGGTCTTGGAGTGCAGAGGTATGGAGGTGGCTTCCCCCAAAGTTCTAGGTGGTATGGTGGAGAATGTTGTAGAGGAATATCATACTGAATTTCCATATGGGGCATTTGGTAGATGGTGGACAATTTGACTGTAAGGAGTGTTATGATGTTGGACAAGCTGGGGGTTATATACAGATGCCAGAACATTGGCTGGGAGAGTGTGAAGTTTTGGGGGAATTTTGGGCTGAAATAGGAGATAGACTAGGTGTGGGGCATAGGCTGGTGGGAGAGGGGGGTCACTGGGAGAACTTGAGATCTCAGCTTATAGGTGGGGTGGGTGATAGTTGGCTCACTGTAGGGTGGGTACTAGCAATATGGATAGGACTGGCGGGTCATTGGCTTTTTGTATTTGAGGAGGGATAGTGGTTGGGGCTGTGGGAGAAGGTGTTAAGGTGGGAGGGGCTGTTAGGAGATTTGCTGACTGGATGGTGGGTGGGTTGGAGTCCTCAGAGGAGACAACATCGCAGTTTGGTAGTAAGGATCTGTGAGCAGAGTGGTGGGAGGGTGGCGATGGTGTTAGACAAAGTGGTCTTTCATCGGGAAGGGGTAGGGG
>RBNI01006539.1:0-11217 GCA_003990745.1 Jimgerdemannia flammicorona | reverse complement strand
TTTTTTTTTTTTTTTTTTTTTTTTATTGTCACTTAGACTTTATTTCTTTTTTTTTTCCCATCTTTCCCTTTTTAATACAGTTATCCCAACCCCCTATCCGATCCCCCTAGGGGGGTCCCCCCCCCCTACCCCTTCCTGATGAAAGACCACTTTGTCTGACACCATTGCTACCCTTCCACCACTCTGCTCACAGATCTTCACCACCAGAGCGCAATATCGGCCCCTCTGAGGATCCCAACCCACCCACTATCCAGTCAGCAGATCCCCCAATAGTTCCTCCCACCTTAACACCTTCTCCCGCAGCCTCAACTGCTGCCCCTTCTCAAAAACAAAAAGCCAATGACCTACCATTCCAACCCATAATGCTAGTACCCACCCTACAGTGAGCCAACTATCACCCAGCTGAATAGAATAGCCCCCACCACTCTAAAGAGAGTGACAGGTAAAGAAAAACCCTTATCAAAGCACAACATGGTGGGTAGGGCCTGGTTCTTCCAGTTGAGGTGAGTAAAGGACTTACACATGAGGCGGGAGGAGACCCCCAATACTCTACTACTCAAGCCTGTGGGCCTCGATCACATTGCTGTATCAGCTCTTGGTTCTAGTTAAGTGCAGCCAAGATACCTGAAATGAGTAGCCTCAGGCCCCCTGACCCCCCCTGACAACTGGAGTCCAACCTCACTGACCACCAAAAGAAGCTGAGAGTGATACCTATCACTTAACTACGCCACACCAATTAAAAGGCTCCACCGAAGTAGTACCTGCCCCAGCTCTGATGACCACCCCCAGCCTGGTACCCTACTGATTCACTGTTATCACTCTTCCTCCTATCTGTGATGGCCATCTCCCCTCTCATCCTGACAATATCTGAAAAACAGTCACCTATGCCAGAACCACACTCACCGAGAAGCTCGCCAAAGCCAGAGGGCCCTACCACAGATACCGAGGACCTATAGGTAACCTATACTGAGCACTTGATGCCCAAGGTCGGCCGACTCCCTATGTAGCCCAAGACACACCAAGATAACTCCTTGTTAGTGATGACAAAAGGAAGAAGGCACTGCACCAAAACGGGTATACCCCAGACATAGCTGAAGGCACTAGAATCTACGAAAAAGTAGAGGAAGCACCAATCTGACACTGATAAAGGAACAACTCATCACCATTGTCCTCCTTCCACCATGCCCCTGCAGGCACAGCAAACCAATCCAAGGTACAGAGAGTAATAATAAGGGAAAGGGGACTTGGAAGGTCATCTACCAAACCTTGTGACCAGTAAGGTAGCAGAGAAAGGGGGAAATTGCTGTCAAACTGTTGAGATTCTAGTTATTTATAACTCGATATGTAGGTACATGACTTTATGCTATTTATGTCATTCATCAGAATAGGCAACTTATATAATTTGAATAAATCACTTCTATTTAGTCACTATACAAACAATTAAAATTACTAATATAATGTTGAATAATATAGCTGTTTGCTGAGCCAAGATAATAATTGTCAAAAATAAAGAAAACTCTCTCTACCTTTTGTAGTTGCTTGTTTCTAGTCAGATCTAAAAGGAATGTTCCCATTTCAGTTAGTAGCTTTGAAGAGCGTTGGTATGGTCATTTACCAGATGGCAAAACCTTGAAGGCACTCTATTACAGGAATAATATATATGATATGGCCACTGTATTATATGGAGGTCCGGTAATGAATTAAGTGGTAATTTACTTAATACTATAATTGCAGCAATGATAATAATTTTCTAGGCATGATACTATTATTGAAATAAGTATTCAATATTCAGTGATCAGAGATACTCTTGACCACCTCCATACTTGGTCTTGTAGTACAAATTCCATTAGTCTTCTATCACATTTCGCGTGAAAGCTACTTGAGTGACCATTACATACTAAACAGCATAACAATGAGCTTCACATATTATTTGCAAAAACACCTACTATACCCTCACACAAAACATCCATATTACTACTGTAGTTAAGCCCAATAGTATCAATACGACTTAATTGTCAAAATCCTGAATGTGTCACGAGTTTGCGAGATAATAAACAATAACTTGATTATCTTTTTTGATTACCATATTCACCTTGTATTCATCTCCACTTCTCACACCATGTTGTCCTCCAAGCTTTCAACTCTCTTGCTTGACAAAATCAAGACCTGAGATAAACACAGAGTCTTTGAGCACTTCCTTGACCATCTAGTAATCCTGCATGGTCAGGAAACAGACGGAGGCACAGTCATTCTACTCACCAAAAATGACCTATTGAGACCTTCGTATAACTTATGAGGAGAGTCTGTGAAGAAATTATGAACGAGATTTCCTGATTGAAATATAACTATTGTTAGATATAGATATATTATTCCAATCAACTATGATAGAGGGTCCTCAAGGTTTTGTCATCTGATAAATAATTACATTATTCATTTGTTTTGATTCTAGTTGACAATAACATTTATGTGTTATTCTGTAGACAATTGTATTGGTGAGAAGGGAGCCAGCACACTAGCCGAAGTAGAAATTAAATACAAACCTACAAAACCTGAATCTATGTATATAAGCGCACAACCTCCAAGCTACCAAAATTACACATCACCCTCTGAACAAGCCATGGAAATCATATGCGACCTCTGAATAAATCTGGAAATCACCTGTATGATCATAAAGCTAAGTCAAACCAAAGTCACAGTGTATAAAGCTGAGTCAACACAAAGTCACAGAACACAAGATTCACATAAATAGAATCTTACCAATCAGGACCAAATGCATATATACCAAGCACTGAGATGCATCGAAACAGAGAACCAAAACAAACAAACAACTACAACTTCCAAACACACAAACATGACCACCAAGATCTACAACTGCATCCGTGCTGATATTTGGAATACCATTGTCAATCAAGCCACACCCCCTCTGCCCCTCATGAATATCCATAGCCTAGCACCCCTCTACTTCATGGAAGCCCAATGGAATGCCCTGAACATGCTCAATGAGGCCCACCAAATTGGATAAATCTCAAGCTACTACTAGATCGGCCACCTCCTAGAAGATATGGTCAAACACTACCATAATACAGACATTACCCAGATGTCTCAACACCAAAAGCTCATTGCTCGCAAATATCAAGAACTCTTCTATGAGTATAGCACTGTTATTCCCCACCTCTGAGTTACTACTGCCAAAATGGTTGCTACCCTATCCTATAGCCAAATTGATGATATAATATAAGAACTCAACCATAAGTATCTTGAGTATGTTGAAACCACAGACAGAACCTTCCCACACCTGAATGACTATATCCTGCAAATGCCTCAAGTTGGATATGCCATGAAGGATGTCTATAATATAATCTACTTCGATGAAGACGAAGCAGAAGACAATGATCCCTCTGATGCCAACATGACCTCCAGCTAAGGATCTCTACTAACTCTGATCACACTGCCAACCCTGCTGATGAACTTACAATAGTTCATAACCGCATACGAGACTTATTGGGACAATGACCACTGGTATGAATACCAACCTGTGTTTACTTCTGATTACTTCAACTACAATGAAGAGACTGGAGAACACAACCTATATCTCCAGACAACCCTCGAGATCGAACCAACCACTCTATCACCTGAGTACGTATAACATGAACCACAGCCACCAGCTTACTACAACCCTGCAACTCATAGTACTGTAACCTATAGAAGATATGCAGATAGCGAATCTGATGAAAGCAAAGATGATGCACCCCTCCTTCACCCACCAACGCCTTATCCAGCATATGAGACAGATAATGCTATCCTGTGTGACAGTGATGAAGTTCCAATGTATTACTACCTCAGTGAACAAGGAGAAGTAATCTGCGAACCACTCTTCCTAGATGACTATTTCATCAGAGATGATATCATCGATAGTGATGTTATCGAAGACTACCCAGACAGTGCCTAAACCTATAAATAGCTTAGCAATCATAGTATAGTTAGATTAGCCTTGTATGACATGACTGTGAACTGACTCAGCAGTCGGACATATCAGATCACACTTATACTATATAACTATATTCTGACTCAGCAAGGCACTTAGTGCTATATCTATATTTAGCATAGTCCAGATAGCCCCTCACTAGTATAAATACCCCCTCCTCCAGACCTCAGAATCTCAGACTGGAACAGACTTGAACAATCCAAACACAACTTCTGAGCACTTCCCACAATATCCCTTCACACAACTACTCCTAGTATAGTAATATCATGAATAGCGAATAAACCTATTTAATAACCCACAAACCACTCTTAAGTAAATCTGCTCCCTGTTAGGTCCCACACCTAACCCTGCCACGAAATTTCCTAATTGGGTATTGTCTGCAGCAATATGCCAATTCAACTAAGCTGGTCTCAGTTTCTTGAACTTCCTGAAATACAGAAACTCCTGAATATCCAGAACTAGTCTGAAAAAGGACTTTGGTTGAGATGTCAATCTGATCTTGAAATCAATAAGCATAGAGGATGTACTCCATATGAAATTGATCTTGACCATAAGAAAACGGTCTTCCAGAATATCCAGAACTTCCAGAAAACTCTTCCAGAACTACATAATGGTTACCCTAAAAAGCAACCCTCTTACAACTTGTAGCAGTGGTTTACAATCCAATTCCACTTCAAGATGCTTCCTCACCCTACTATAAAACCCCTCTGTGAATTTCTACAAGTTGGTATAAAGCCCAACCTCTGAACTGGAATTTATCCTGAACCATCTGATAATCTGGAGAGAATTGAACCTGACGTACAAGGACAATTTGACCTCTACACCTGCAACAAGTGGGACAAACTTCATTCAAAGAAAGAAGTATTCTGATTAAACTAGAAAATAGGCAAAAATCTATTCACTGAACTCCTTACACTACACCCAGCAAGTCAAGATGAAGAAGATCTTATAGAAGCCTTCTTTACTCTTCTCAACAAGAGTTTTGTCAGCTCTACAAATCTGAGCGACCTAGGACAACCAGCAGCAGTCTTTCTAGCCTTAGTTCCTCATGAAGCCTAAGCCTCTGTAGCCAAGTGGCTCAACTCTACCAACTTTCACTGAACCAGGACCAAGACCACATTATACTATCAATTCCAGAACAGTAAGGCCTGGCATATCCTTAAGGAAGAAGCAAGAGAAACTCTTCATCAACTACCTGACTCCAAACCAGAAGCAGGCCCTGCTACTGCTCTACCAGAATCTGCAACCAATACCGAACCAGAACTTGACTTTGAATTAAGTCCTTCTGAAATCAGATATATAACTGACTCTGTCTACTTCAATGCTGAGCAAACCCAATTACACAGGAACCAAACCGAAGAGGAGGAGGAGTATCTCAGTGAATTTGATCCTGGATATACTACTGAAGAAGACGTACCTCCATCAGGCCAGAATATACCTATACAGCAACAGACAGCTATCTATCAAGCCCTCACTTCAGATCCACAACTATTACTCCAGTAACTTACACAGACCCAAAGAACACCCTCACACTCTGCACCAGTACCTCAAGTAATATCAGTAACACTACTACCAGTAGTCTAACTGCCTCCAGTAAACAATATAGCCAACCAACAGATTCTAGACCTCATAGCCCAAGTAGCCATAATGGCAGCAACCATCACTGCCTTAACTGAACAGACCCGACCTACCAAAAATCTGAGCCTACCTACCTTCAATGGTACTGCACAAGAAGTCCAAAGCTTCATTAGTATAGTTGATACCAACTTTGAAGCCAATCAATGGACCAATGAGCAAGTTGCTGACTGCCTCCTGATAAACAATCAAGACCACACTCTGGAACAACTCTTTGCTACCACCACAGCCTATGTCTGCCGAGTTGTTACATTCTTCCAAGGACCTGCCGAAGAATAGTGGCGAACCCTTCCTGAAAAACCCCTCACATGGGACATCTGACCTGCAGTAGTTACTCAGAATGTAGCAAACAATGCCCCAGGATATGGAGCCCATCCTACAGTCCCTGGACTCAAACAACTCATGATTGCTCAATACCATAGCAAAACAATAATTGCCAAATCTCGAGTAAAACTCTGCAACCTCAAATTTGATGTATATGACAAGGAAGAATTCAAAACCTTCTGTATAAAACTCGAGTCACTCTTGAATACTGTTGGCCTAGGATATATTGCCAATGATGAAGCATGAAATAGTACAAGAGCAGACCATTTATTTGATACCCTGCCTAAATGGCTTATTAGAAAAATCTGAGAACAAGGCCACCCAGTTGGTTGTGATCACCAATAATGGTATCTGGCAAGAATCAAGACTATGGTCAAGCAAATCTTAACAGCTGGACCAATTCTGCCCTGAAGACAATTCAATAACAAGGAAAAGACTTGGACCAAGAAAGAAGAACCCAAGTATGAAGCATCCCAAGCTCCCTCAACATCCACCTCTTGGACACTCAGAAATCATGAACCCACCCAGCTAAGTACCTTCAAGAAACTCACTGAAGGAGAAAGAAATGAGCTTTGAAGAAGTAGAGCATGCTTCTATTGCTGAAAGACAGGATACATAGCTAGTGCCTGCCCTAACCAAAAACCCTGAACAGCAATACAAGCAACTGTTACCACTCTGTACCACCTCAACAACCTGACTACCAGAATACTAGACTTTATCAAATTAAGGCAAACTGCTAAGGCTCCAACCAAAGGAAGTCAAAAAGCAGCTGGATATAACCTGTATGTAGCTGAAGAAGCTACAGTTTCCAACTGAGAAGTCAAGCAAGTCTACACAGAAATAAGCATCCAAATTCCTGAAGGACATGTTGGAAGAATGCAGCCTAGAATTGAAAGGACTCTCAGTAGAAGGAGGAGTTATTGATGAAGATTATACAGGTGAAATCATTGTCCTGATCTGAAACCATAGTTGGACATCCTTCAAGATCCCCACTGGTTTCTGCATTACTCAGATTCTATTCAAAAAAATTGAGTCAACCCTGACAGTCAAGGAAGTCCCTGAGCTACTGCCCACCATCCAAGGATCTAAAGAATTTGGCTCATCAAACAAAGCCCCAGCCCAACCAACTATGAATAAAGAAGAACAATTCTATAAGAAAATTGAAGATGAATATATGCCAAGTGGCCGATGCCCCCATGGCATTAGAATGTACTCTTCTCGAATAATTGACGATTGCTTCTCTTGTGTCAATGAACTGGCTCAAAGAAGAACCAATAGAAGGAAAGCTTCTACAACCAAAATTACTACCATTGGATCAGACAAACTACTTACACTTAAAGCTTTTGTCAATCAAGCATCTGTTAAGATTATGATAGACAGTGGTGCCTCAGGAAACTTCATCAATAAAGAAACAGCCAACAGACTCAAGGTCTTCACCTCTCTGGTACAACAAACTCAAGCAGTTGCCACAGCTGATGGAACCTCATATGTCATTAGCAAGGAAGTCCACAATCTACCCTTCCAAATTGGTGACTATCAAGTACATGTTACCCTCTAAATCGTACCACTTTCGAACAATGAAATCATTCTTGGAACCCTATGGTTGAAACAAGAAAACCCCATGATTGATTGGATAAACCATTCTCTGACCATCAAGAAAGAATGCCACAACTTCAAACTACAAGGCAAAAAGGACCCACTCAGTTCTAGCAACCCTGGACCAAAGATCACCTATATCAATAAGCTATAACTTAAAAAATTAGCCAAGAAATGCCCTCTTTTCACTATCTCCATCTGCCCATCCAAAGGAGAACCTGAGAACTCCAAAGAAGACTTTTCCAAAGTTGACAGCTGTGTTAGACCCTTACTTCAGAAATTCTGAGACATATTTCCAAAGAAACTTCCAAAAGGCCTACCTCCTAAACAAGCAGTAGACTATGTCATCAAAACTATTCCAGATGCCAAGCCTGCCTTCAAGTCAATCTACTACATGTCTCCGAGAGAAATTGATGCACTCAAGAAGAAAATTGATGAACTCCTAGAATAAGGATTCATCAGACCCAGTGTATCACCCTATGGTGCACCAGTTCTCTTTATTGTCAAGAAAGGAGAAGACCTACAAATATGTATTGATTACTGCAACCTCAATGAGCAGACCATCAAGAACTGTTGCCCACTACCCAGAATCGATGAAATATTCAATAGACTTACCAACCTGCAATTCATGAGCTCTTTCAATCTGCAAAATAGTTATTGGCAAATTGCCATAAAAGAAGAAGACATCTACAAAACAGCCTTCCAAACCCACTATAGACACTTCAAGTTCCTGGTTATGCCTTTTGGCTTAACTAATGCCCCAGCAACCTTCTAGACTCTGATGAATACTATCCTGCACTCATACCTAGACAAATTTGTTATTATCTATATTAACAACATCCTAGTCTTCAGCAAAACCCTGGAGGAACATCTTGAACACCTTGAACTAGTACTACTGAAACTCCGAGAAAACCAACTCTTTGCAAAGCTCAGCAAGTATGAATTCCTCCTGAAAGAAATCCAATTTCTTGGATATATTGTCACTCCAAATGGAATCAAAGTGGACTCTAGCAAAATCTCTACAATCAAAGACTGGCCCAGACCCAAGAAGCTGAAAGACCTCTAGTCATTTCTGGGATTAGCAAACTATTATAGATGATTTGTTGCCAACTTCGCCAAAATCGCCACTGCCCTTACCCAAATAACCAAGTACAGCAAGAAAGAAGAATAAAGGAATGGAGTCTAAGTGACTATAAAAAAAAAAAAAAAAAAAAAAAAAAAAAAAAAAAAAAAAAAAAAAAGCAAGAAAGAAAAACAATGCTGGACCATAAAACAAGAGAAAGACTTCAACAATCTTGTAAAATGGGGACCCGAACAAGATACAGCCTTTCAAGTATTGAAAGATACCTTGATAACTACTCCAGTACTTCAAGCGGCAAACTCTGCCCTACCATATAAAGTTACTACTGATGCCTCTGACCTAGCTCTTGGAGTAGTACTCATGCAAGAAAGACACCCTGTCACCTATCACTCCTGTAAGTTCAATGATGCCGAAATCAACTATGCAACTCATGAGAAGGAAATGCTAGCCATTGTAGACACCCTGATCAAATGGTGACCATATCTAAAAGGAGCACACTTTACTGTATTGACTGACCACAAGTCATTAGTCAATATCAAGACCCAGGCTACTCTTTCTCGAAAGCAAGCCAGATAGATGAAAGTCCTCACCAACTTTAACTATGAAATCCAGTATCACCCTGGTAAGGAAAACATTGTTGCCGATGCAATCTCCAGACCACCAATTGAAGAAGTTATCCAAACCCTCACCTTGGTTACAAACTCCATCATGGAACAAATTATCACAGCATGTACTAATAATAAAGAAGCTCAAGTACTCTGAAAAATCCTGAACAGTGATGATGCTGACAAGTATACCCAGTACCATCAATACCAACTCAAGGACAATGCTATCTACTATAAGGACAGACTATATGTCCCAAATAACCGAGACCTCTGAAGGACTATTCTATTTGAATGTCATGATACACCTATAGCTAGACATTTAGGATTTGACAAATGCTATGAAGTTATTTCCCGAAACTTCTATTGGCCCCACATGGCAGATCAGCTCAAGACCTACATCACTTCCTGTGATGCCTGCCAACGAAACAAGTCCTCCATACTAGCAAAACCTGGTCTACTCTATCCCATCCCAGTACCATCTATTAATTGGGAACAAATCTCTATGGACTTCATTGTACAACTACCCCAAACCAAGAATAGGAAAGATGCAATTGTTGTCTTTGTGAACTATCTCAGCAAACAAGTCCACTTTGTATCAACTACTACTACTGCAACAGCACCGGACATAGCCATACTCTTGTTCAACAATATCTTCTGCTATCATAGTCTTCCTAAGATCATTGTTAGTGACTGAGATCCGAAATTCACCAGCCATTTTTGAAAAGCCCTCCATATGCACCTTGGAATAAAACTTGCACTATCTACAGCCTTTTACCCTGAAACTGATGACCAAACTGAAAGAATGAACCAAACTCTGGAACAAATACTAAGGAACTATGTTTCCTACAGACAAGATGATTGGCATGAACACCTTACTGCAGTCGAGTTTGTTTACAACAACAGCAAGCAAGCCTCTCTTGGAATGACCTCATTCTTTGCCAACACTGGACTAAACCCAAACACCCCTCTGACACTTATCCGAACTACTGATAAACTCTCTATAGTCGAAGCTGTTGAAGAATTCCTACTTTAAATGTGCAATCTAAGCTAGATTGCAATTGAGAACTTATCATGAGCTCAAGAACAACAGTTACAGTATGTTAACCAATATCACCGAGAAGAAACCTTTGATATTGGAGAAAAAGTTCTACTAGACATCTGAGGATACCGAGTTGACAACCTCAAGCACAGACTATCTACAAAGCTGAACAGCAAGTTTATCAGACCATTTGAAGTCATTGCACAAGTCTCTCCAACCTCTTACAAACTGGTGCTATCAGATACTATTAAGATTTACCTAGTCTTTAATGTCCAATGTTTCAAGTGATATAATGAAAATGACAATGAGCTATTCCCAAACCGGACCACTGAACCACCTGCACCTGTCATTATTAATGACCAAGAAGAATACAAAGTTGAACAAATTTTCAACAAATGTGGCAACAAAAACCACCCTGAGTACCTTGTCAAATGGAAAGGTTACCCAATCCACAATGCCACATGGGAACCCAAGACCAACCTCCAGAATACTATGAACTTAGTTCAGGAATACAATTCCCTAAATAACTGAAACCCGAATACTCCGACACCTATCAGTACATACTATATATTACCCTCTCGAATATTATAATTATCATGAACAAATCAAGAACTCAGCAAGTCAAGACAAAACAATACTGACCCTTAGAAAAAAATAGCAAAACTGAAAGCAAGCCTATTCTCTCCATACCACTGGTGGGAAACGAGGTATAGACATTTAAGAAGATTCCTTAGAGAAAATTCTCCAGCAGTGAATGATGTCAGAATCACTTTCGGTACACGGTATTGAACATATGACTCTTTTTTTTTTTTTTTTTTTTTTTATAGTCCCTTGGACTCCGCCTTTATTACCAGTCTATGAATAATTATACAATATCACCTCCCATTAACCAATCCCCATCTGGGGGCCCCACCCCACCCCTTCACGTCTAAAGACCACCCTCTCGCCAACA
>RBNI01006538.1:0-11219 GCA_003990745.1 Jimgerdemannia flammicorona | reverse complement strand
TTTGTGATATTTTGGAACCGATTAGCCACGTTTCCCTCATTCAATTGTATTCCGATCAATGCACTCTCTGTATCAGATTCCCTGCATCCAATATAACATAGAAGTTTACATTCAGGTACACACTAACACCTGTCACATGTCGCTTCGACATCTTCAAATATCTTACTAAACAAGACGAGAGAAAGGCTGCGTTCGACGTCGTCCATGGCGCGAGGTGATGGTACATGTCGGTTTGAAACCCCGATACCTATGATTAATTCTTACCTCGAGGAGATTCTCAACTTGAAGATCATTAAATACGTGTGGTTCATCGTGCAAGTGCGATGAATGGAATGTGATGAAATGGGTATGAATGGCCTATTCATATCGATTCTCATTGGTTTATCAACATGTTGTGCATCTAGGATTTCGCAGTATTATGATTTCAATTGTTTTTTTTTTTTTTTTTTTTTTTTTTTTTTTTTTTTTTTTTTTTTTTTTTTTTTTTTTTTTTTTTTTTCTTTTTTTCTTTTTTTTTTTTTTTTTTTTTTTTTTTTTTTTTTTTTTTTTTTTCTCATTTCCTTCGGAGTTTTGTTTGCATGATTTCTTTCACTGCACCCACCACTACCCTTGCGATTGTTTTTCTTTTCTTGCTTCTTTCATATTGGGTTCTCATGTGTTAATGTTTGTTTCGTGCACATGTACAACTATCCGAAGGTGTTGGACAACCAATCAGAAGCGGAGATTCACCCATCTTTGAATGACCCCCAGGGGGACTCCTACTAGTAAAAATAAGATAAGATAATCTTGATGGGGTTGGAAGGTGCAGGATGTTCTCTGGGCTACTGCCGATCTTCATTTCGGAAATGGTAATGCCTCTCGATCACAAAAATGGTGGTGATAAAAAGTGAAGGTCAGACAAATTAGAGCCCACCGGACGATGGCGCCACTCGCACATAACACGGCAAGCCGGTCGGTTCACACCTTTCGTACTTAACTTGACCATCTTGCCACAAACAAGACGCATCCTTGACCGCGTCCAAGTCACCAAATGAAGACGACAAACCCTTATCCTCGATGACTATGAGATCATCATCGTATCATGGTCCGCCGTCGCTATTAGCATCCTCGGCTGCATTGTCATATCCCGCAAGACCGTCTTAGACCCCACCTGGCTCCGCTTCAGCTGCGTTATCATGGAACTTTTGACCGTGGGCCTGGCGTGCGCCAACGCTATGCGGATCTCGTCTACGATTCCTGGAGAGTTTTACCACATCTTCAAAGATGTAGTCATGAGACCTCATGGTGGCCATCACCTTCAGCTTGGGCAGCCAGTTCTACCAGCTGGGCGAGCGCATCAATGCAATGTACCGGGCCACCCCCGCACTGATCGTGGTAATGAACCTGCTGCTCCTTGCAAGCATGTTATTGGCACACGTGGTCGAATTCTACTATGGTCTTGGCGACACGCTCGAAACGGTGGTGCGAATGGGTTGGCCTGTCGCCATGTTTTTTTTTTGCGTTACGCGTTCCATCCGGTGATGAACATGAGATCTAGAATAAATGACACGCCTTCGGCGGTCGTCGTTGTGGGGGCTTGGTGAGTTGATATACTAGCATATGCGAATCTCGAGAATTCATCATATTCAACGTTACTGAACACGACTATACATCTAGGTACCTTACGGAAATGGTAATGCTTTTATGTTTTCATACTATCGTAGTAAGCTTCGCCATCGCATACGCTCCTCAAATAGGCAAGGAATTAAGCATGGGCTATTGTGGCTATCCTCAAATATTTTATCAGATGGAATATTCTCAGCGCTCCCCTCTCACATCCCCACCCATGGCGCTCCTCTTTCTCAAAGAACGATAATGCTAGTCTTCTATTCCTTTCCGCCCTTCAACAAAATCATCCGCGCCATCAGGAAGAAATTTTGGCTGGGCTCGCTAGCCTCCAATCGCTTCGAGTTGCGCCCGACCACCAAGCTGGGCGACGACAGAAGGGCGAGCAAATGAAGGTTGCCCTTTAGACTTGGTATGGCTTCATTGTCCGGCGAATGGATGACACCTCGCTTCTACAGAGCGGTTAAGGCCCAGTGACAACATTCATATCTTCAAGCGACATTTCAAGATTTCCCATGGGAGTTCCTCTGCGAATAATTATGCACCAATCTATCTCGCGCTCTCGCTTCCTTCCTCATTGATTTTTCCTCACATCTTCATTAGAGTCAGTTCCCTTCTACGTTATATATATATATTTATATGTATTATCTAGGTCTTGCATATCCCTTTTGTACAACATACAGTATTAGATGTAAATAAGTTCTCTTTTTCTTTAACTTCCATTTCCGACAAGCAGCTGATGCACTGCATGGACGTACAATCAGTCGGTTTGTTCTAATCCGTTAATGTTTTTTTTTTTTTTCTTTTATTTTTTTTTTTTTTTTTTTTTTTTTCGGAGAAGAAAACAAGAAAGGAAATAAGCCAGGAAAAACATGCGTATATTTTCCCGTCATCTTTGCGATGTTCTTTACATGTTCTTTGAACTACTGACATGATCCGTTGCGCAGATATCGATTGACAGGCGTAAGCAAATGGCAAGGAATTTTGAAACGCACTCCCACACGCAACGCGAAGCTTAAACATCCCAAGAAATGGAACAAGGCCCGGGGTCTTATTTGCATCCGTGGAATACATTTCAGCCCATATTGATTGCTGAACCAATTTGCTACGGCACTTCCATCCTCCACGATTAAGACCCCTGTACTAACTACCTGACAATATGGATTTAGCAATTACGCTACTACGCGAAATAAAATGAGACAACAGACAAATCGTTGTAGGGGCTCGAAAGGAAGCACTCCTGCCGAGTGTTATAATACCTAACAAATTCCTGTTAGAGCATTTCCCTTCTCCACCTCTTATCATCACCCTCCAGGGCATCCATCTATTGCAATCCTAACCGCTGCTATGGCAACTAGATGCGAACCGAGCACCAACCCCGGAGCCTCATAGGACCCGATTCCCTAACAACCGTAATGTAGAAAATAGACTCGGGAAGAAGTTTGGAGAGCTATATTCGTTGAATCGCCAGCTAAATGGAAAATGGTATAGCCGTCACTCTGGAGGAGATCCCTTGAACCCGCCAGCCGCCATAGTATTGATCCGAACACTATCAAATGTTTCTCAACACAAACCATCTTTCTCAGTGCCGCTGTCGCGGCCTGCTCTCGCCAGTGAGTTGTTGGAACATGGTCAACGAACGCGATAATCAAATTTTTCCGTACGATCGCGCGCAAGTTTGGCAGACAGCCATACCATGCGGGGAAACACTTGGACGAATGGAGCATGCTTCCTGGACATAGAGTTTTGGTCTCAAGTGGTCAAACCATGGACATGGTTATTTGAGCAACATTCCAACCCCTTCTCTGGTGTGCACTGAGGTGAATATAATCAAATATAAACGGGATGATCGAATAAAGCGACATACATACATAGAGGAGCTACATAAGATCGTAATCTTCAATAATATTTACATGTTTCTTGTTCCCGTTTAGACCTTGAGGGGTTTTCACCAGAAGAGACCACTCAATAACCCGCCATGTATATACGAAATCACTGACGAGAATTCGTCCAATTGACAGCGACTAAGAAAACTGCTTGGTATTTCTGTGTACATAAATTTTGGGTTTTGGCAGTAACTGTAATCCCCAGCGCGAACCGATAATGTACCTTCGAACAACATCCTTATCAATGATCGCCTTCGCCTTCATCATCCATTCCTCCCTCTCCCTGCCTAACCAAGGGATAAAAGAGATCACCCCAATCGAACTCTCCTCACTTCTTCACCGACTCAGGCACTGAAACGAACGCCGGTGGCACGTAATATTTGGTGTTGTTGTAGACGCTCTCGCCGACCTTCCAGCCCTCGACGTCCTTCATGATCGCGGCCTCGCGGGCGAGTAAGGCCTGTTCGCGACGGTAATTGTCACGGTCAGCCTCGGCGGTCAGAAGGGGGACGAGGTGCAGGCGAGCCCAAATGTTCTCGCGCTTGAGTTCTCTGATTGTATAATTAGATTAAGATTATTGGCGTGAACGGTGCTGGATGTCTCAGTGGGTCGGCGAGCCGGTTGTTCCTGGCACAGTTTCTAGCCATGACCCATAAATATGTATATAGACACAAGATGCCAGCTCACTCAAGCAAACACGGAGTGCTCACCTCTTCTCAACTTTGCCCAACACAATCCTCCACCAGCCAAATGTGCAGACGGCAACGACACCACCGATTATCACGGCACCCGAGGGCCCGCGCTTGGGAATATTACGCCTGTAGTGTACTTCGGGATAGCCGCCGGGAGGGGGAAGATCCTGGGTGACTTGGGGGGCGGACATTGTTGTCGGTCGTAGGCTACTACACCTTCGAATTGAGTCGTCGGTGAACACGCCCTGGGGGTGACGTCGTCGCACAAGAGTCTGGGGGTGACGTCGTCTGGGGGTGACGTTGTCGCACAAGAGTCTGGGGTGACGTCGCCGCGCCATTTGTTTACTTGTTTAGGCATTGGCAACATTGGCTCCTTCTTCACTTCGCCACCAACCCCTACCCCCAACCCCATCCTCGCTTCCCAACAAACAACATGGATCTCGACAAACCTCTCGACGAAATCATCAAGGAGAAGAAGGTCCAGAAGAAGGCTCACAAGAAACCTGCCGCCAACAACCAGAACAACGCCGCAAACGGCCAGAGTGGCGGCCCTATCCGTATGAGAACTACCGGAAAGAAGATTACACAACAAAAAGCTTCGCCTTACGCGGTATGAAAAGTCATCTCTTGCCTCTTCGGTTACGCCTCGGAAGCGCCTGCCACCATTCGAATAATTCTTCGGGCGAGTCAGAGCGGCCTTTATTGGAGAGAAAGAATGTTGATAGTCGGCGACGTAGTTCCTCCGCGTTCCTCGCAATGAACTCTCCGAGAACATGTTCAGCAGTAACCCAATTGGGCGCGAAAAACTCGCAAACACCGTAACTCATCCGGTCACCTGCACCCCGTACCTTGTTGCCACCCTCCAGCGACCGGTCACGGCTAACACGAACGCGCAGTGGCGCCATGACAAGTTCCAGCCTGGGGACTTGAACACATCGCCATCTTCTCTCATTATCACCAAGGCCGTCAACCAGGCCGGCTCCTCCATCCAGAGCCGTCTGGGCGGAGGGCTACTCACGGCCCGCGGCGCGGCGAAGAAGAGCGGAGGCACCATGATCGCAGATAGAATCGGACTGGCGACGCCGCCGAAGGTGACCACCATCAAGGGCGTGGCGGGCGGGAAGCAGACCGAATTCTCGATCAAGGGGGAGGCGGGACCAGCTAGCATTGTGATAACAAATTTGGATCCTGGAGCGATTGCTGATGATGTCAAGGTGAATACATTTTAGGTGTTATACACGTGCCGAATGGTCATGGTTGTCCTTGAAGTCGACATTTTATTTTAGACGATATTATTTGTTTATTGCCGAACTCTTGGATTGATCATTTACGTTTTTCCCATGCCTCGCTTCTTTCATTACAGACCGCCTTCCTTGAACTTGGAGATATCCTTACATGTACCCTGCGATACGACCAAGCCGGTCGTTCCATTGGTACTGCTGATATCCAGTTTGCTCAGAAGGCTTCCGCCTTGGCTGCCATCAAGAAGTATGACAACGCGATAGCTGATGGTGAGTACGGATCTTGAGACTCACGCGCTTCTGTTTTTATTGGCAGCGAGCAGTTGTAGTTGGACTTATCACATGCTCTATGAGGCATTAGCGATTGATTGTGATTATCCTTTTTTTTTTTTTACTGGAAGGTCGCGTGCTCAAGGTGCAGCTTAAAACTGCATCCGCAAAAGCGTCCCCTGTCTCTGGTACCACCGCCTCTTACCGTGCCGCCGCCGCTTCATCGCCACGCGTTCAACAAGAAACACTATCGCCAGCATCGTATGTTTCATTTCTTTGCCATAATTATCATCTCCCTTGCCCCAATGATTAACTTTGTTCCGTCGTCACTGCAAACATATACCATATAGGCTTGGAACCCTCTACTCGGACCGTATCCTTTCCTCGTCTCCGGCCACAACCATTACTCCACAGCGCAGATCCGTCCGATCGGCCCCGACCTTCAGCGTCACGTTTGGAAAGCGTTAGGTGTTGCAAATCGGGATGGGAGGCGCAATGTCGGAGGGTTAGGAGCGAAGTAGCCTCGTGATTTCGGTGTTGGAGTATTTTGCATGTGCCCTATTTTGTCTCTTTGTATGAAATCTAAATGGGCGTGTGAACTTTGAAGAATTCATCCAGTCCCGTTCTCCTTGTAAACATAGTCTCCTGCGCTACATTTCTGCTCTTAATTCTCTGTAACACTTACGCTCGGTTTGGATCATTGAATCGGCCTTTCGATATTTACTAAGTGATGCTTAGTTCGCTCAATAACAATGTGGTTGTGAAAATCGTGTAATCGCCGAAGTAGTATAAAGACCGTATGTGAAATTAACCCTAATATTGGTTACAAAATTAATAGCTCAAAAACAAAAATTTAAAAATAACATTAGCTAAATTTATAATTTATGATATAATTTATTATTGTTAAATAATAAATCATCACATTGTTATTTTGTTAATAAGTTTAAAATATCAGCTTTTATAAGGGGTGTAAGTTAGTATAATATATTTGTTTTTTTAAGAGAGAGTGGTTAAATCTAAAAGATTTTAGTAAATCTAAATAGCTTAAAGAGATACTATAGGTTTAAGTATTTTTAAAGAATTTCTGAAAGTAAATATTTTGAGCTTTATTTAAGCAGATAGAAGAGATATTTATATAAGATCTGAAAGAAGAATCCAGAAGAATCTTGAAATATATAAAAGATGATTAAAAAAGTTCTACCATATTTCAAAAGATTCTATAACTAGCTGAGATAAGATATATTTAGTATTGAGAAAAGACAAGAATGTAAAGTTTTAGTATTAAAAAAAAAAAATTAAGTATTTAGAAAATATTAGAATATTATAGAATATTTTTAAGAAAAAAAAATTAGAAAAAAGTTGTAAAAATAAGTTATAAAATAGTTTTGGTTTTTTTTAAGAGAAAGTAATATTTTTAATAAGCCTAAAGTAGCTTGAAGAGATATTTATAGATTTAAGTAATTTTGAAGAAAAATAAATTGAGTAGAGAAAGAGGATATTTATATAAGATCTAAAAGAAGAATCTAGAAGAATTTTAGAAATAAAAAGAAAAGTTTAGAAAATAGTTCTCAGCAAGATAATTAGTGCTAAGAAATGATAAAAATATTCTAGTATTATAAAAGAGAGATGTTTTATTAAAGTTATATAGATTGCATATTTTATATATTAATAATGAATAATGTAAAATTGATAGAATGATATAAGTTATATACTGATATATCAAGTTGTTATCCCAATATTCCTACTCTACAAGATATATAATATATAATCTAAAAAAGAAATATAAACTAGAATAAAAAATAATACAATATATATAAAAACTAGAACTATATATAATCTAAAAAAAAATAATATAAAATCCTATATCTAAGAAATTTTTACAATTCTGAAATATCCATAATATTTGAAATATCCATATAAATGCAATATATATATATAATTTACTTATAGATAAGAGATGTTAATGTATATAATATAAGAGGTCTTTGATAGTCTGAAAAGTATCCTGAAATTAACTAAATATTGATATACTACTTGTAAGATTTATTTCTTCTCTAAATAGATATAATTTATCTGGATGAGATTTGATTCAGATTCATTATATGATAGATTCAAATTATGATCTAATCTAGATTGATTCAGATTAATTTAAATCACTCAAAATCTTTAGTGACATTACTTTTCTTTATTCTTTCTTTCTTTATTCTCTAATACTCCTTTTTATTTCTCCTACTACATTATGAATAAATAAATAGCAGCTCTTAATCATATGTTAGTCTATTTATTTTTTTATCTAATAATTATCAAAAGAGAGAATATTCAAGAAGAAAAACACTCTCTACTGATAATGTTAAATTCTTTCTCATATGAGCAGTATATAAATTACTCATTAAGAGCTAAAGTAGTAGTGGTGATGGTAATAGTGATAGTAATAACAATGGCAATAATGAGGATAAGAGAGAATTCTGATAATAACTCATAGTGATCCTTCAAATCTCAGAATTTATAGACCTTATAGCTATATATATAGCAGCCTTTTTAGAGCAGCTGATAGTAGATATAAGTTGTCTTTTTATCACTCCATTTAAATTCCCACAGTATAACTAAGTTTATTTTATACTATTTCTCTTTTTCTTAGGATTCATAGCTTTATAGTAAGATCTGTCAACTTTATTCACAATATCTAGTCAAGATAAAGAAAGGCTGGAGAATATTATGAGATATATCTTTGGTAGCTGAGCTATTGAGTCAATATATTATATGATAAAGATCTCAAAAGGATAAGAAGCAAGCCTTTATGAGCAATCTTGTACAACTCATCTGTATATAACTCATTTTTATACTCTTTTCTAAATACTTACTCTATATTTTATTTAATTTCATTTTTATATATTTTCTTCTAAAAATTCTTATATAATACTTATATGTAATCTATCTCCATACTTAACTCAGTCCACTACTCAGATCAAAGGCTCAGTTTTACTGCAGAGGAGAATTCAAAGTTACCTAAGTTTAATCATATCTAGTATCTGATCAAATAGAGAAGTTCAAGGGTAAGTTATTTAGTATGAGTAATACCAGTATTACTATTAAGGCTTGGGGGTTTACATTTAAATCAGAGCTAATTGTTCTTGATCAAGGAGTCCATTGGTCTGCTGGAGTATTCAATGATGAAGAGAACTATATTATTGTTAAAAATATAAAGAGATTGTTACAATGGTAGTAAGAAATCTCTATAGTGATAAGCTTTATTGCTATATTAATAAGGTTTGCAAGAATTGTATCAAATACTAGATAGTGAGAAAGAGGGAGTATAAAAAGTAAAGAGAGAGAGTTTGGACAGAAATTGGATATACTACAACATTGGCAAAGGGTGGATTCCTCAGAGTTTTTTCTGAAATCCTCTATATTTATCTCCTTTTTTTTTGAAATTTTCTTTACTAACCTATTCTTGTTAAATTTCTAGAGATATATAGGATTTTGTACCCTTATTGGAATTTTAGAAGTGCTGTCAAAGAACAAGCTATATACAAGCATGATACAGCCTATATAGTGATGGCAGCTATGATCTGGAGTTCTTTAAGCAGATTGCTAGAGCAAACAGTAGATCAGTTTGGTAGTACTCTTAGTATAGCTATATATATATTCTTGGCACAATTTAGCATACTATATGAGGTGAGGATTCTGACTTTTTTTTTGGTACAGCTTAAGGATTTCTGCTCTCTATATATGAAAAAAAAGGATTTGATCAGATGCTATTTATTTTAGTAGATTTCTAAGCTAGAGCTTTCAGAGCTTAATTAAGAGCAGATATCTTTCAGTACTGTCTGACAATATAAGATCCTGGGCTAAGAGTTTACCCAACTATATACTCATATTACATTAGGATATATCAGATACAATATTTCTCTACTCACATATATAGATAATAATATCACTCTAGTAATATTTTATATTCAGAAAGGAAGGACCCAACTTGAGAGAATAGTAGTAGCATCTGATATAACCTCATCTATGATTTCAGAGTCCTATTTGTGGCCAATATAGCTATTCTATTCCAACCATATGACCTCTATGGTACCATTGCTTTTGAGGAGAGCTTAGATACTACAGTTGTTATATATACTTACAATAGATAATAGACTCATCAAGGCCTAGGATTAGCAGATAGAGTAGTTTTGTAAAAGTTAGGCAGTCTTTTATAAAGGTCAGACAGGCAGTCAGATGCCTCTTTTGTAACACTAGTTTAGCTTTTTGCCAGGCTCTACTGGCTTCTTGGCTCTGCTTTGTAGTACTATTGATATAGTACTGTAGTATAGGATCAGGGTACTTGTGGGGTCCAAATCTGTACCAGAATTCAACTGCTTAAAACTGCTTCTTATAGTGAGTTGTTGGGCCACAAATTCTGTATGCTCTCTCTAACCCAAACTTCCTTGCCAACTGGTAGCTTGGAGTTACCTCTTACTACTGATAGGGAGTTCAAATTTTATATATTCTCTTTATTAACTTTATTATTCTATTCTACTTGAGCTACTCAAGATAGCCCCCTGCAGCTGGCAAGGGGCTGTAAACTCTGATATGCTCTCTTGCCTACTGCCTTGTATCTCAGACTAAACTCTCTGTTTTTTTTTTTTTTTTTTTTTTTTTTTTTTTTTTTTTTAATATCATATAAAAAATAATTTATTTATTTAATACTATAGGACTTATCCAATTTAAGCAGCCTATGCCCCACCAAGACTTTAGATACATGCAAGTCTGGATTGTCTCAGTATTCAGTATATATATATCTCTTAAGGAAAACAAAATCTACTCTATTAGAGAACACCTACTTAACTGGAATACATACTAGTGATAGAAATGGCCAGATAGTCCCAAGCTATACCATATAGGCTAGAGAAGTCTGTTTGATTCATCTGTGGCCACATATTCTGGGGGATATAATGGTAGTTAGAATAGTGGTTAAAATTAGTTTAAACCCACTAACTATCTATAAGAAGACAATCTATCTTCTACTAGTTAAGTACATATCTCTATACTCTCTAACAGGATCATGCAGTCACTGGTAAGGTAAATGGTAAGTTCATCTATTGATGGTAGTTCTTCCACTGATGGCTCTCTCTTTCTCTTTGTACTAAAGTAAATATATGATAGAAGAAATTCTTTAGCATATTTATCTAAACTTCAGCTAGAAACTTATACATAGTAGCATATAGTTTTTCTAGTATATTTTGATTATAACTTACTTGGCTTCCTCAATGTAGTACTGCTCCCAGCTCTGATCTTTATGGTATTGTAGCTTTAAGCATAAATCCAATACTGTTTTAAAAAAAGAGGATGAGTTTTACAGGAGTTTTCTTTTTTTAGAAGGGCTAACTATTATACTAATATACTTATACTAATTAAGTATATTGTGATATCTGTTTTGGAGTAGTATTTTCTAAGCTTTCTCAGAGCAACCTCTATAGCATCTCTCTGATCTAGACTAAACTGAAAATCACTGCTATCCTCTAGTCTGTTTTTTTTTT
>RBNI01006537.1:0-11219 GCA_003990745.1 Jimgerdemannia flammicorona | reverse complement strand
CCCCCCTTCCCCCCCCCCCCCAAACCCGCGCCCGAGGAAAACTGTCCGTCTTGCCTGGCACGTTCGATTGACCCATTTTGGAGGCCTGTGCTCTATCCCCACCCCCGCGTTGCACCAACGAGTCCCGCACCTCCCTGTTGGGCTACTCGTGGCCCACATGGCACGCATAACCTTAGGAACAAAGGCCAGCGCATCGGCGTCGAAGATCAGAGATGAAATACCTCTGACCTATTCCGCTTATGGACGCGGGCAGGACGGGGCAGCACAATCCATTGGATTTGCATTTATTTTCTGAGGCTCCGGGGCCACCCATCACCTCTTTCCGGCAATAATTTGATGTTCAATGCTTGGTGTCTGTGCTTTCGGGTCCGTGTTGTTCATAGATTTAGGGCGTAGCTACCCAACATCCATACGATGTTCGTATACACAGAAAAACGTGTTCTTGATACATAAACTTATTACCCTAAATGGACATCATACACTGAAAACGTCGAACAATGAAAAGGGTCCAACGACTGCCGTTCATTGGAACGTCATATGGTTTGACCACCTCCCAGTTGTCCGTTCGGCTAAGGTTCGACTATCTCAGCCCCGATAACACCTTATTGAACCTACGACCCACCCGTCCAGTTGCCTTTATCCGCGTGCCAGATTTAACCCACACGCACGTTGGCGAGGTTAAGAGTTACACAGGCGCATGTGAAAGGTGAATTGTAAGGCCGACCGACAAAACTTGATCTGGTTGTTGCCCGGTGGCGTGCGAGGTTTGTTCTTGTTTGAGTTGATATGAAAAGTACTTCCGGAACCAAAAAGCCCCGGAATCTGAGATTGAGTCGGCCCAGGTTGGCCAGCCCAAAGGGCAAATGCTCAAGAATGCATACTATTGTAACGCCCCGGAGAGGTGTGAGTGGAGAATAACCGTAGCGGTTTGACCTTTTGTGGTTGTCAGAATCGCGCTCCTAACTTGATACAGTTGTGTTGGTAAAATGCTCATCGTGATGGGTAATGGAGACATGGTTTTGTCGAAGAAGTCCTCGTCATCGTGCATTCGACCCATCTGGGCATGGATGCATTGGGCATGTGGATCCGGTAAATTTTCTCACAGTCAGCACTTTCAAGGCAAAGGCTCGTCACGTGCTATAACAGATGATATGAACACTCTTCTTTTTATTTTTATTTTTTCTCTCCGCCTTTTTGGTCTTGTGGTGGCAGAGAGATAAGTCGATAAGGAGCTTTATTGGCTGAAGAATGAAAGAATGCATAGTGGACATTAAATCGTAATACCTACCCATGCACCATCCGTGCGCTACCACCGATCGATCATAGATCGCATTCTCCGTAAACCAATTGCGGTTACGCCATGTGTGTGAACTCGTATTTACACATTTACAACCCCTTTAGATCACCCTGAGGTCACCGATAAAATCGTAAGGTTGCACGAGGGATCATAGGGGGCGTGCTTGGGGGGAGGGGCGTAAAGCCAGAATGGAAACCTAACGCCTCCTTGATTTAGTGGCTTCGTTGTCTTGATGTGTCCCACGATATTTCTCGAAAACAGAAATTCCAGGGGGTGGAATTTCACTTCCAATTTTTGCCCAGTATTCGGATCTCGCGTGCTTGCTTTATATTTACGGAAACGTATGCCCCCTTCTCCGCCGGGAACGAATACAATAAAACGACAAAACGAAAAGCAAAAATGCCGAAAAACAGGGGGTCGGAAGAGGTGGCTTGAATGGCAAGCCAGAACATGCCTACTACCATGAAAACCCGAACGATCATATATATATAACTTCACGACTAGGACCACTGATATGCACGAGATTCACCATCCCATTTTCGATGAATTTCCACGGAATAACCATGCATGTTCTCTGTTTTTTCCCATCAGTGAATTGCAATGTGTTCCTGACTTATGGGTTTGGATTCATATTTGACACCTAGCTATACTTGCGCGCTAATCACTTACAACAGAATATGCCCACTGTACATTTTCATGTCGAAGTCTGAAATTGTAAGAAATGAAATGATGATATGGTAATTACATGAGTATTGATGGGAACTCAAGTCCAAAGAAATAAAAAGATAAGAAGGGTACTCGTCCAAACTTTTGAACCCCTTGTTGTCTCTAAGTATTATACACGCAACCCACGGCTCACAAACCTGTCAACTTCGATCAGGCCGCTTTCCGACCAAAAAAAAAAAAAAAAAGAGAAATACAAGTACATAGAAAAAAAGTCTTTTCAACCCTTCCGATCTCACGACCAAGGGGTGGGTATTACGGTCCTTTTCCCCTTCGGCTGCGGTTGCACCTGAGGCTGGCCCAAGTGCCCCGTCATCGGTTGGCCTTGCTGCTCCGGATATCCCATTACTTGCTCTCCCTGTGCCTGCGGTGGTTCCTGATACGGCATGGTCTACGGTGTCGGTGGCAGGGGTCTTGGTGGCATCAGCATGGTCTACGGTGTCGGTGGCAGGGGTCTCGGTGGTATCAGCAACGGTCGCGATGTCGACGTGGGAGGCCAGGGCTGAGGTTGTTCATCTATCGGCTGCAACATGATGACACCGTCGTGCGGGTTATTGACGCCGACGATGGTGGGTGCGTGTACACCCCTGAATCGAGCTCCTGCGTCCGCCGGCGGCGCATCAGGAAAAGGGTACGAGTTTCGGAGCTGCGGGGACGGGTAGGCGTTCGCGGCTAGATCGAAGCCGGTTGGAGTCATCATGTTCTGGTACGGCGGGTAGATCGCCGGTCCGGACCTGGCTGAGACGGAGCTGAGAGTCGATCCGGTAATATTCTGACGAGAGGGCGGAGCGGACAGGCCGCGGGGTAATGACAGGTGGTCGGAGTCTCCCATAATACTGCCATGACGAGAAGGCGGCGGAATCATATACGGGGTAATGGGTTGCAGGTGGATGGCACCTTGGGAGGATGGTGTGGACGAATAGTAGGGTCTCGGGGGCAATTCCTGTGGGATTGGGTAAGGGCGTATGAAGGGGATTTGGTATGATTGTTGCACTGATTTGATCGGTCGAGCTGTATTGGACGGTCGAGCTGCTTTGGACGGTCGAGCTTCTTTTATAGGACGTATGGGACAGTGCGGGCACGGATGATAGGACGCGTTGGTGTTCATGGGAGTGGTCGTGAGGAAATAAGTTGGAGGTGGGCTGAATCATAGGCGTGAGGTTTTTGTTCCGGGTCTGGCGCGTCTGGTTTTTGTTCCGGGTCTGGCGCGTCCGGTTTTTGTTTCGGGTCTGGCGCGTCTGGTTTCTGTTCCGGGTCTGGCGCTTCTGGTTTCTGTTCCGACGGTAAAGTGCGTCCTTCCTGATTGTCGTACCAATACCGCGGCAGAGAGTTCACAACCCCCCACCGATGGATCGTCTGATACTTGCTCCGGCTTTTTCTCTTCCAGCGACGAGGAAGATCCAACGGAGCTGACGGTATTAGAAGGCGCGATCGATGCCATGAGGCTATTTCTGTGATAGAGGCTCCCTGTGCATGCTTGCGGAACTGGAGATTGGGGGACAGAGGACAGCCGGACAAGAGGCTGGAGAATAGAAGGTGGACGGCCAGGGGGGACAGGAGGTGGGAAGTATTGTGATGGGCACCTTGATCGCAAGCTGTTTCTCCTTCTCGATGAAGAAGACGAGGTGTATGTGGATGCGGTGGCTAATGCTTATGGTGGCTCGGCTATCGGGGAAAGGCGACGTGACGTTTGAAAGTTGGAGAGGGACATTGAGCTGCTGATTCCAGAAGGATTCGGGATCCCGTTCTATAGATATCACCAATGGATCGGAGAGTGCGCGCACGTGCTCCCAGGTAAGTAATCCGGCCTCCCGAAGAATGGCAATGCTCTCATAACTGGAACCCTAGTACCCCCAAACCTATAATCCACATACCTACCTATATTTCGTGACCTCCTCCACCTCCATCGTAATCATCTTAACCCAACCCTCAAAGGCCAAAGGTACTAGCCTCGTCACCACTGGAATATGAATTTGTCCAGATAGCACCATCTTAGGGACCACGAACTCGTACAAGATTTTTCCCGCTCGCTTCCCTTCGAACTTATCGCGTTGTGTGGCAGAGAAATCGGTTGCTCCACCTTGATGGGCAGTTCTGAGCCGATAGGGACCGCGAACATGCTAGTAAGCAGGATTAGGGATCCCAGCTGTGGCTAAGCCACTCTGGCTGGCTGGCTAGAGCCATGGTCAGCCACTGGCTGGTCAGGTGGCTAGACTTAATTTTCAGGTTATAATATATAGAGAGGCCATATGGCCAATGGCTGGCCAGGGTGGCTCGGCCTTAAATTTATGGATTGGTTAGTTGGCTAAGTGACTAAGCCTTATTTGGCTGTTTTGATTTTCAAATTTTTCAAATTAAATAAAAGGTCCATAAATATCACTTAACCAGTTGGCTGTAAATTTAAGATCAAAACAGAGTGGCTTAGTCTTAAATTTATAGATTGACTATCTAGAAACCTTTATCACTAGGATGAATACCTACCTCAAGACTGTTAGACTTACCTACTAGAAAAACAATTTGGCCATCAATGATACCAAAGCCAACCATCTCTTTGCAGCCCTACCAGACTGACTCACCTAGAAGATTAAGGAATAAGACCTTCCCTCAGGATGTTTTTACTACTTATGGTGCTTTACCCAAGTACAAAGAAGAGCCCATAAAATCCTTGCTGTATAGGTCTCACAAAATCCAGAATACAAGAAGGATAACCAAGATAGAAGGAATTCCACCAGAAGAAATGATTAAAGAAATGATCAGAGGAATGATCAAAGGAACCAGCAAAACTCCAGAGGACTCAGATTCTCTACTGAGGATGAAAAGGAGCAGCTTTATAAAAAAAAATTATGCTTCATTTATAGGAAGGCAGGATACATCTCTGTCAGATATTCTGAAAAGAGAAACAGATCAGATAAACTTAGTAATTAGAACATCACTATTATTAGAGAAGGTCTAGGAAAGAAAATCCCTAAGAATATTATCAAAGTATAGAAGATATGGTATAAGGCTACCATCTCTACTAAGGCTCATCCCACTGATACTAGATATGATCTCTATAGTAACTAAGATCTCACCATCTCACCAAGTACTAATACTATAGTATAAACTGAGATTATAATATAAGCCCTTAAAGGAATATATATCTGCCTTACTAAGTAAAGCAGTCTGGCTAAAGAATTCAACATTAGGCTAGGAGAAGGAGTAGTTGACTAAGGATTTACTGGTGAAATTTATATCATCTTGTGAAATTTTGGAGATACCTCATTTGAAGTCAAAGTAGGCCAAAGAATTACCCAAGCAATTATTGAAGAAATTCATCAAGATCTCACTATCAAAGAAGTCTCCAAACTCTCCTAGATAGACTATGGCAAATCTCTCAGTCAAAAGGTTACCACCATAAAGGAAGATGATGAAAACTGGTATAAGAAAATTGCAGATAGTTATGTACCATATAGATGATGCTCTCATTCTATCTGAATATACTATATAGAATATATTAGTAAATGTCATATATGTCTCTCCAAAGTTTTCAAAATTCAATTTGAGAAATACTAAGCCCAATAGACTGAGGAACCCAAACAGGACTACTCTCTTTGTAAAAGATAGGGAGAGACTAACTTCAAGACAGGTCTCTCTGGTAACATTCAGGTGATACAAACTTCAGACAACACTTTTGACAACTTCTTCAAGTATTGGTGTTATCAACATAGCAAGCAACATGCATTCTGGTAAGCATACTAGGCAGGGGGGCTCCAGTGCCTTTGACTAGCAACATGTGGGAGGGGGTCAAGGTACTGATATTGACATACCAAGTGCTTTGATGAGGGGATGCGGGGCCAGGGGTGGTGGCAGAGGAGGTGCAAGGCTGCATAGGGGAGGAAGGATGACCTTTACGGAAAAAGTCAAGATGAGAAAGCAGGTGACAGGGCTAGATAGCTGATTGGAGCTGGGGAAGACATCTGCTACCACAAGGGGCAAGGAGGCCTCTCCATTGGGGGATCAGCATAGTGGGGCTAGAGGTGTAGTGACTGAGACAGTGACTGTTGATGGCGGTGTGATGGGCAATCTGGAAAAAAATCCAGATGTGACAGCTGATGGGGGACCTGGACAGGGGAGCGGCATGAGACCTGGGGACCTGGCTGATGGTGTGATGGGCCTTGTGGCGGCCCCATTACTCAAAAAGTCTTGATTGGAATTCGCTGTCACACTGTGCTTCTGTGGCTTAGCAGTGATGGCAAAGATGGTGCTGGGGCTGTTGGTGAGTGAGGTGAAGGGTGCAGCCTTGGTTAAGTTCTTGAAGAAGCTGGAGGCAGTCGAGGTGGGGTTTGAAGAGAAGGATTTGCTACTGGAGGCAGTGAAGAAGAGTGTGGTGATTGGAGGGATTTCAGTACCAATGGTGAGGTGTATGCATTGGGATCCCTGAGTGGTTCATCTGGTGATTGCGGATTTGCCGACAGTGAAGAAGGAGGAGGCAAGGAAGCTGGTCATGGATGTGGTGAAGAAGTATGGCGAGGTAGTTGACATTAGGTTCAGGGTATGGGAGAGGACTGAGCTCAGGACAGGAGATGTGGACATCAGGCTGAGGCTGTTTGAAATGGAGAATACTGGGAAGGCTAGGGACTGGCCGGTGGCGCTGAAGTGGGGCCTGGTGGAGTGCAAGGTATCGAGGGTGAAGGGATTAGAGGAAGAAGAGGAGGACCTGCTGGAGGCACTCGAGGACCTAGCAGGGGCTGTGGAGAGGAGGCAAAGGGCTTGGAGGGCTTATGAGGCTAGGACGATAGTGGAGGTGATTGAGGGCAAGAAGGTGCAAATGGACAAGATGCTCTGGGAGAAGGCAAAGGGGAGACAGCTGCAGAAGGATTTACTGGCTAGTTTGGAGGGGGGTCAGAAGGCAGGGGCTATGGAGGAGGGTGCTGGAGCAAGTGCTAGTGTCTGGGCAGAGGCTGGGTGGCAAGGGGGAAAGGCAAAGGAGAGTGGGGGACAGGGGCCAGAGGAGGTGGTAGTGGACACAGTGATGGTAGATGATAATCAGATCCAGTATGGTGTTCCTGAGGTGGGAGAGGGGGAGTTGGAGGATATGTCAGAGGATGGTTGGGATGAGTCTGTGCGAACTGAGGAGAGGAAGGAGGGAGAGGCAGATTTGGTGTAGGCAGCGGAGGTAGTTGGGGGGGAGAAGTGGCTGTTGAGGGCACTGCAAAATGTGGTAGCTGAGGAACTGGGAGAGATCAATTTCTGAGTGATCAGTGAGGACTTCTGGGGGCGAGTGCTGCGAGGGAAGGAGGTCGTGAGGAAGTTGAGAGATGAGATGATGGTAGCTCTTCTGGAGGCAGAGGAGTATGAGGTTACTGAGGCAAGGGAGGCAATGCTCTTAGATATTGCCAACGAAAGGGCAGCTTATCTATGGGGACCGAGGAAGGGACTGGCAAAGTGGCAGGTGGTGTGCGAGGAGTACCAGGCATCAATGGAGATAGTGGATGGTGAGGACTGTGTGGAATTGTTGGCAGCTCTGAATGAATAGCAAAATGTGGAAGATGAGATTGCGGTGGAATGTAACCTGGATCTGGCTGGAGAGAAAGTGAGCATGGAATTGTAGATGTGGAGATATTAACACTCTCAAATACTTCGCTATGAATAGTACAACCAATATTTTTTCTATGAACATCAATGGGCTTAGGGGGACTGGGAGGCAACATATGATTTTTGGATGGCTGAAGAAACTGGAGGCAGATCTCTTCTTATTTCAAGATGTACAGTGTGAGGGAGAGGAAGATGGCCTGGAATAGACAAGAGAGTGGGGGGGGGTGGCAGTTTGGCAGGGTAAAGTGGGAATCCTGGTTAGGAAGGGGAAAGGGGATATTGTGGACACTGGACATTGGGGTAGTAGATTAGTATAGGGGACATGGTGGAGGCCTGGATGGAACTCAATTGTAGTGGGATCTTATTATTGCTTAGCTGAGAGGGGGACCTGAGTGGCATGGATTGGTAATCTGTGGGATTCTGGGCTCTTGGTTGAGGCTGGGGTGGATTGTCTGGGGGGTGATTTTAATATGGTAAGGGAGAGTAGGCTGGACAGAACTGATGGGGGATGGGGTATGGCAGGGAGGAGTGGGGGATTGGAGGACTGGGAAGAGGTGGAGAGACTCAGCTCACTGGTGGATGCCATGCAACTTCAGGATAGGGATCAACGTCTATATACTCATTGGGTGGGAGGACTTGGTACTAGGATTGATTGGATTCTGATGGCTGAGTGTTGAGGTAATACAGTTTGGGAGATGATGGAGGTCGAGTGGTGCCCTTGGTCAGATCACTGGGGTATTAAGGGAGGTGGGAGGTTTGGAGAAAGTGGAGAGGAGCCAGGACATTGGCATCTGAACTCTTCACTGCTGGATGAAATGGACCTGTGGAATGCATGAGTGGTGGTGGTATGATCCAAGGTTAATAATTGGAGGAGAGCTGGGATGAGGATTGGAGATAGGTAGTATAGACTGAAATCTGAGACTCAGAGGTACTGGGGAGAAGTGGGGAAGGAGCAAGGTGCTCAGCAGAGGAGGCAAGTCTGATGAGCATCTAGGAGGCTAGAAAGACTGCTTCTGAATTGGGCTGGACTCCTGGAGGAGGAGGAGGTATTGGACTGGAAGGCCAAGCAGGCTAAGCTGGAAGTGGTAGAGCTGCAGGATTTGTTAAGGAAGGAGGAAGTGGTGCAGGCTCAGGCCATGGCAGCAAGGCTATGGTGGCAGGGTTTAGAAGAAGGAGAAAGGCCCACAAGGTTTTTGTCCCATCTCCTTCATGCTAGGAGAGCAAGACACTAGTGGGATGGAGTCCTTAATGAGGAGGGAGAGATGGTATTGGGTGTGCAGGGGATCCTTGACCAGCTGAGCACCTATTAGAGTAACCTATGGAGTGAAGAGAAGGGAGGGGAGGTGGCGTAGGACATTGAGCAGCATCTGGAAGAGTGGCACCCGAATCTGGCAGCAGGGTTGGGGGTTCTTGGCCAACTGGTTTTGGGAGAGGAGATCCTACAAGTTCTGGCATCAACAACCCTGGGAACAGTACCTGGGGAGGATGGTTTGCCTTGAGACTTTTGGAAACATATGGCATCAGTGGAGGAGGTACTGGAGGAGATGTCGCTGATGTATGATATGGTCATCAGTACTGGGGAGTGGATTGGAGGGCAGCAGTTGGGGCTGGTGTCCCTGCTGTACAAGGACAAAGGGCGTAAGGAGGACTGGAAGAACTGGAGGTCAATTATGCTGCTGGATATAGACTGCAAGCTGGTCACAAAAATCCTGGTGGTGAGGCTACAGAGTGTGGCACAACAGATGCTAGGGAAGGAGCAGCAAGGCTTTGTGGGGGGCCACCTGATCCGGGATGGCACAGCATGGGTTCATGGTATCATTGAAGGGGCTCAGGCTGCAGGAGTAGATGGCTGCTTGGTCTTTCTGGACCAGGAGAAGGCCTATGATAGGGTCCAGAGAGTATGGTTAGAGAAGATACTGGAGTGCATTGGTGTACTAGTGGGCATTTGTCGGTTACTCATTGGATTACTGGAAGGGAGTAGGGCTGCAATTCTGGTGAATGGACACAGGGGGGCCTCTTTCCCCTTGGGGAGGGGGGTGCCTCAGGGGGATCTGCTGTTACCTATTCTTTATGCCTTCACCCTGGAGCCTTTGTTAGATCAGATCTGGTGTCGAGTTAGTGGGCTGAATATCTTGGGCATTAATTGGAAGGTGGGGGGGGCCTTTGCAGATGATATGGTGGTTGGGTTGGGCTCGGTGGCAGATGTGGCTATGCTCAAGGAGACAGTTGAGTGGTATGAGAGGTGTTCTGGGGTAAAACTCAACTGGCACAAGTGTGAGACAATGGTTCTTGGGGAAGAAGTCATAGGTGGGGACATCATTGGAACAATTGTCCTGACTGGAGGAGTGGTATGGTACTTGGGTATATATTTCTCAGTGTATGGCTCTTTACTTCCCAAGGAGTGGTGGGAGTGCAAGCTGGTAGAATGGGGGAAAGTACTGACAAGTTGGGGTGGTAGACAAGTATCACTGGTGGGAAGGGTAACTGTTCTGAATGTATACTGGATGCCGAAGCTTTGGTATCTGGGCTACCATTTGGACTTCCCTAAATGGGTGGTTAGAAAGCTTCTCAAGATGGCCCACTCTTAGCTCTGGGCTGGATGCCGGAGTCAGGTTAGTTGAGAGGTACTAGCACTCTCTGTAGATTGCAGTGGACTTAGCCTGGTGGACTTTTCTAAGAGGTTACTCTGCTTGAGGATGTGGTAGATGAAGAGGGCCAGTGAGTTGCGAGGTGGAGAATGGGTGCCCCTTATGCAGCATTTGTGTGAGGCAAGAGTGTCGCCAAGGGGTGGCTCAGGTGATCTACTGTCCTTGGTGGCCTTGGATGGTAGCCAGAGGATGAGATACAAAGGATTCTGGTGAGGAGTGGTAGATGGGGCCCATCGCATTGGGATCTGTTGGCAAGGTACTGAAGGGGATGAGGACTGGGGTCCAGCTATGTAGAGATGAGACAGGCTCTTGTTGGGAGGGAATCTGGTCAAGGACTTCTACTTAGAGGAGAGCATGGAGTGCCTTAGGGGTCTGGGGCAGGACCTTTGGCCAGAGACCTGGCAGGGGACTGGGATCAGGGAGAGATGGGACTGGGCAGGCATCTGGTCATAGAGCAAGGTTGTGTCGAAATGTGATGCTAAACTTTAGGGCAGGCCATCTGGTGGATGGAGGGGTCTTTGATTGTAAGGAGTATTATAATGTAGGGTGGGAGAGAGGGGTGGTACAGACTCCTGAACATTGGCTGGGAGAGTGCGAGAGTATGGAGAACTTTTGGAAGGTGGTTGGGAAGAGGTTGGGAGTGTCGGCGCCTGACCCTGAGGTGGGTGGGCGGTGGGCAGCACTGCAGTCAAGGCTGGTGGGGGGGGTGGAGAATGAGTGGCTGATGGTTGGTTGGGCCGTTGCAATATGGGTGGGGCTCACAGAACACTGGCGGATCATCTTTGAGGTGGGCCCCTGGTGGCCAGTGAGTTTGAGGATAGTGAGGTGGGAGGAACTGATGCTCAAGCTCTTCAAGGCATGGTGGATTGGTTGGGGCCCCAAGAGGGGGGGACATAAGGGACTAGTAAGGCAGATTGTCGAGAAGAGTAGTGGAAGAGTTGTGGTGAGGGTAGATGGAGTGGCATTTGTAGGAACTA
>RBNI01006536.1:0-11220 GCA_003990745.1 Jimgerdemannia flammicorona | reverse complement strand
AAAAAAAAAAAAAAAAAAGATATAATTATAAGCAGTATAATAAATCTATTAATAAAGTGTAATTTTGTTTAAATTTATGTAATATAAAGGTAATTTAATTTATTAAATAAATATTTCGACTTTCTTTTTTTTCTTTTTGTAAATTTAAAAATATATTTTTGCGAGTAACTTATAAAGTAATTATAATTAGAGCTCCGCACACAACCCGACCCATGTACACACTAACATAGAGGATGCATAACTTGAAAAGTGCGTCAGATTTCTTTATCTCTTCTTGACTTCTCAGAGTCAGTTGCAGGTGGCATCCGTAATTTACCAAACCATTTGATCTGAGGTTTATTTACTTGAGATACAGGGTTATTGATACAAGTTTGCTAGCTATATGGCGGCTAAGTTATGAGTCATCTTACAACTGTAGGATTTCTTACATCTGTAAGATCGGTGACCGCTAACTATAATCTTAACCATACGTCACAACACATTTGAGCCTACCAAGAAATTTACGAACCCCGAAAAATGGCCAACCCAACTTTTAAACCCGACCTGCCTTTGAAATGACCCATGACTCGACCCGTTGAAATTTGAATGTAAACTTCGAAATCCTATCACTCAACGAAAACGCGTCCAATTTGATGCCCTTTAGATTATTGGATTCATCTCATTTAGGCGAATCCAGTACAGTAAAGATCATCAAATTTGGATATGTTTTCGTTGAGTAACGGGATGTCGAAATTTGCATTCAAATTTCGGAATTGAATCGGACGCCAAATCGATTTGACGGGCCGATTCATGGGTCGGGATCGGGGTCAAAGATGGGTCGAGTTTAAAAGTTGGGTCTTTTCTGGGTCAGCCATTTTTCAGGTCTCGTAAACCTCTGGGTCGGCCATGTTTCGGGTTCATAAATTTCTGGGTTGGCCATTTCTGGGCCGGGTTTCGGTTTCATCAGTTGAGTTTGCGGAGCACTAATTAGAAGCTAAATTAATTTTAAATATTATAAAATTTCTATAAATTATTATTATCTGATAAACGTAGTATTAATTTTAGAGGTATTAATAATATTCAGGTTCAACTTAGTAGGCTGGTTGTGTTAAATTGATACCGTCATCAGCAAGAAAAGCAGTCGATTGGGTAAACATGGACACTGGGAGAGATGGACGTCCGAGTTGCCGAAGCAATGTAGTCGCACTAAACATAACGACGAACGATCGAAAACTGCACCACGACAATTGTTTGAGTTTGCTCCTTGCAAATCTGTATATATACCTAATATTTCTGTAGACCAAATATTACAATTCACTGAATTTTGGCACCAGTCATTTGGTTGCCTTTAAGCCAACTGAGGAATCCTTTACCCAATGGCGAAACCCTGTGGACATCAGCGGTGGACGATCAGGTAAGAGCCAGATATTGATTATTTTTGCTTTATTCAAGCTAACATTAAAGTTCTTTCCTAAAACATTGTATTCAGTATGTGAAATAAAACAATTAACAAAAAAAAGAAAAGAAAAGAAAGCAAGATATTTGGAATGGACTGATGACTTACACATCCTTAAAGATGATGGTCTTGCTATTCACGCATCTCGGCTGAGCCGAGCATCTTTGCCCCTGTCGCCATCACTATAATTGTCACTGAGGCAGCCAACGCTCTCCAAAATAGACTGCTTCTACTCCTGTATTTTATGCAGTAACCATAAGTACTCCTGCCGCCTTCATCTCTTACCATAAAGACAAGCATAACTGCCCACATCCTATTCCAAAAGCATTCAATGGCAATGTTAATGATTAACAGGCAGATGAGGAAATTGACAACAAAGAGGAGTAGAAAAAAGAGAAGAGGACATAGGAAGAGCAACATGAAGAATATGTATGACAGAGCCAGACAATATATAAGAAAATAATTATTTTGAGAACTGATATCTCTATATATGACTGATAATTTAGAATTTATTAGTATATAGATTGAAAACATGAACCCTCAAATTGATAATAATAAAAATAAATTCTGAAAGTAAAATCCTATTAAATAGTGAATATAAATCCAGGGTGAGAAGAGAATGAACAGATGAATATGACAATTTGAGTTATAAATTCGTTTTTGCCTATACAGATTCAGAGTTAGATAATATATATTATCAGAAATATAATATATAATGTGGTCTAATATTAAAGTGATATAATATAATAGAAGAACGTGAGCTTCATTCACTGTTTTAATTTTATTTATTTATTTTTCTATGGCAATAAATATTTACTGCTTTTCTAAAGAAAGGGTAATGAATAATAATAAAATAACAACATATAACATGGCTGACTCTGTTCCAGAGATCTGGTAACGGTGACACTGGAATCGCCGCCATCACAAGGTCTCACTTGGATCACATGTGCTGACGCTATGTCTGAGGTGTCACATTGGATCATATGTGTTGGTGCCGCAGTTATTTGGGATCGCCGCAACAAATTTATACAATAGCCCAAGCCGCACCAGTGGATTTGCAACGACTCTCGAAGATGGCAGCAAAAGTTATGTCTGGTATAAATTTTTATTTTAGGTGGGCAAACCTCAATACACCACACGGCCCACTGTACAAGACGGCCTTCGTGTATCATTGGTTTTACAATGCAATAAGGGCATAGGTGAGACAGGTTCAATTGCATGGCGTGACGGCGCTATCCAAATTTGTATGGCGATGGGAGTATGTCGATTGAAAGAAAGCCAAAGGCCCAATTTATTATTTTTGTTTTATATACCTGATAATAAAATTTGTAAAATAAATAAAAATAATACCAAAATAAGTAAATATATAAATCAAAGGAAACTCTACATGCAAAACACTAGTCAACCGAGTCTCTCTCTGGGATGCTAGACATGATTTCGGAGGGTGTTATGCAAAGCCAACAATCATGTGCGGGTGTGGTAGGGGCTGTTGGCCACTGATAAGTCAATGATGTAATGCATCCAAGCAACGCCCACAGCATGGGGTGACGACTGCGTGCTGTGGGCATACCTACAACAAGTCCTTGCAGCCCGAACTGGATCTTTGTCGCTTCTATAGCTTCTCCAGTTACACCCAACTTCAACCCACTACTCACACACACCCAAACTCCAAACATGCTCTTCATTTTTGCCCTTCTGCTTATCGCCGCCTTTGTGTTCGGCGCTTGCGCCAAGAAACGTACTTCAAACTTCCAGTAAGTATTCATTCAATGTTGTTGTTCTCCGATCACCAAGGCTCAAATCTTACCTGCTACGTATTTCCCAACTCAACGTAAAGAAAGCCCTACCCTATGAAGTCCAACCTGCCTGCCGTCGATGCGCCTTTGACCACGTCGACCTCTGTCGCCGCTCCTCCATCTTCTGTCCCTGTCATCGTCGTCAAGCTCTCTGTCCCGGCCTCTGCGCTTACGCCCATTCCACTCCCTTCAATTCCTGCCTGTACGCTTACGCCCATTCCACTTTCTTGTGTCCCAACCTCTGCGCTTAAGCCCATTCCACTCCCTTCCTTCCCGACCTCTGCGCTTACGCCCAATCCATTCTCTTCTGTCCCGGCCTCTGCGCTTAAGCCAATTCCACAACCTTCCTTCTCGACCTCTGCGCTTACGCCCATTCCATTCTCTTCTGTCCCGGCCTCTGCGCTTAAGCCCATACCACTCCCTTCCTTCCCGACCCCTTCGCTTTCGCCCATTCCATTCCCTTCTGTCCAGACATCTGCTGTTCCGCCCACTCCAATCTCTTTTGTCCCGACTTCTACCCTTATGCCAATTCCAACCCGCGCTGCCACCATTCCGAGCTCCAATCTGATCACCACACCGCCGCCAAACTCAACCCCCACAATCCCGACATCCACCTCAATCTTAACCTCCACCTCCGCCATCCCAAAATCCGTCTATACCATTCCGCCTTCAAACCGCTCTTATCGCCGGCCAAGAGCAACGTTCCCCTACACCATCCCCAAGCGCCGCAATCACTTCAGTAAGGGGCCTGAGAAGATTACCGACATGATGGATATAGATGTCATCCCTCCCACCACAATACCGGCGTCGAATTCAATCTTGGTCTCCGTTCCCCCCTCCGACTTTCTGACATCTTCCCCTATCCGGAACTTCAATACCGTGGCTGATAATCAATGGGCGGATGTGGAAGATGACGAGGAGGATGAATTGTGTGACGAATTTTGGGATTTAGAAGTTTCACCGAACATTGATCGCTTATGCTCTAGATTCTTGGGTTTGATGATTAGATGAAAAAGATCGGGGACACGGGAGGTACGCGAGGGGGGTATCGCGGAGGAAACAGCATTTGGAGGAGCCGACTTAGGCGGAAGGGCAGGAATTATCTTTTGTTGGCAAACGTGATCGGATAGTAATGGCGATGACAGATTTAGTTGTAAATTTATTGTATTTTTTAGCTGGTTCAGAAGTGTATATACGTAATGCAATTTTATATACTCAATTCTTCAAAATCAACTTTCTAAAAGAAAAATCAAACCGGAAATAATCTCTAATGGTGGTTTCTAGTCTCAGTATTTTATACTGCTTGGTATTCCTAACATCAGATTTGATCCGATCGAAATGACGACCGTAACATCGAAACCATCTATCCAGGTGGGATGAGAAGACGTATTATGTGAATAGCTTTTTGACAAATGTTATCAAAGCTGCGCCACGATTTAGGAAAATCTTTCCGCAGCCGATACTACACCTCAACCGTCTCCAACAGAACCCTTTATTTCTCTCGCTTTTGTAAACATGGTCGAGCAATCCGAGAGTGGCCTTTGTCTCAAGGACGACATCGCTTCCATCTGGAAGGACTCGACCTATCACGATGTGACTCTCGTTTGTGCTGACGGCATCGAGCTAGGTGCGTGTCATGCCATACTGGCCACAAGGTCATCCGATTTCGATTCACTTATACAGTTTGTCGCTTTTCATGACACCTTCCTCATACCTTATTTCATGTGGTCTCCTAAAAGGTGCCCAGTCTTCAATGCAATGCTGTATGGCAACATGCAAGAGGGTTCCTCTCATCGCGTCGCCCTCAACGATATCACCTCTACAGTGCTCAACATTGTCCCGGGTACATTCACACCGAAACCATCGACAACACTGCCAATATTTCCATCGCGATAGGAATATATCGTGCGGCAAGCTTTCTTCTACTCCCCAAGCTCATGAAAATGGTGCCGGAGAGCACACACCACCTCACTGACTTTGGTGTCGCCTCATCACTTCTCAACAAAGCTGTCGCCGCCATCCCCTGGAGCGAACCAACAAGGACCTCTACGATGTACTTCTCAACCCCTTCCGCACTCATAAGCTTGTCATCGGAGAGCTGAGTGACCTCTCCGAAGAGGCCCTCGAGCTTCTCCTCACCAAGGCAGCCACTTTTTCGATGCCAGAGCATGGCCTATTGCTATGCATCGTCGACTGGGCCTGGGGATGCGACGAGAACACACTCTTGGCTTCGGAGCACCATGCGGTTCTGCATGACATCAACGATATGGTTTCGGGGTGTGATGGCACGGTTCAGCTAGGAGATGGTGCATCGCATGTCTTGCTGCTCAAAATGATGAGCCACTTTGACCTCATACTTATTTGCCCGCATCGACTCAAGACCCTCACAGAGGCAGTTGACATATTTATGGAGACCTCCCCGCACTATATGGCGTTTTGCCATCATGCCTGCAAGAACACTGTATGCCCTACGGGCCATCCATCCTCAAATCGTGGAATGGCGCGTCGCAATGTCGATCTCCAGTGGGATCCATCGAAAATCGGTTCTCAAGTGGTTATTTCTGAAGATGGCAAGGTTGTGGAGCTTCCATCTGGACCTCACTACAGACAGCACAGTTTTCCATTCCAGAGATGAAAGTTCATGGAGATGCATGCAAATGGGACATTGTCATTGAATCTGGATCGCCTGGCAACAATGGCATCTGTGAGATTGGCCTGGTTGGAGAGCAATTCCCAAATTACGAGGTCTGTATATCACTTCATCAGTATGTATTGGAGAATCCTTTAATAAACCTCCTGTAATAGATAGTGAGTTTTATGAAGGCTTTAGCTTCAGTAACTGTGGTGGGTCTTGGGTAGACTTCAACTGCTTGAATTTTGATAGAGTCTGTGTGAGTTCTATTCTGATTAATGATATATCTAAGATAGGAGATCTTGATTTCTCTGAACTTACACTTCTCTAGTTAGATGAATATGTCATGATCTCTCAGTTTCTGCAGAATTCAGTGAATGTAGTTTAGATATTCCTTAGCTGTCTTACTGTAGATAACTATATCATCTATATAGATTATTATTTATTTTTTCATGTCTTTTTGAAAGATCTTATTCATCATCCTCTGGAAACTTTCTGGAGTATTATATATACTGAATAATATTTGTAGATAGATATAGGTTCTATCTGGAGTGGTAAAGGCTGAATTTTAACTGACTTTCTTAGTGAGGTCAATTTGATAGAATTCTGAGTATAAATCTAAGATACATAGTGTAGTATTGTGCTTTATCTTCTAATATCACCAAGATATTATGAATGAGTGGTAGTAGTTGATGATCCTTCTTGATAACTTTATTGAGTTTTCTATAGTCTGTACAGAGTCTTGAGATAAATTCTCCTAACTTGCTTTCTTTCTTTAGAGCTAGTTCAATTGGTAAAGACCAGAGACTGATAGCCTCCTTGACAATATCAGCTTCTTTCATCTGCTTGATTTCCTCTCTTATCTATTCATAATATACTAGTGGGATTAATCTTACCCTTTAGTAGATTGGCTTAGTAACTTCTTTATCTATATCATAATAGTAGTATAGTGTCTTTTCTTTGATATTCTTGAAATCAGTAGTAAGGATATTCTCAAATTTGTACAGTAGCTTCTTGAGTTCCTTTTTGAATAGAAATTTGTTTTTAATAATATAGTTATACTTATCTATAATTTCCTCCTTCTTTTAGTCTAATTTGATAATCTTGATACTAATGAAAACTTCTCCTTCTATAGATCTGAATTTCTCTTTCTGTTTCCTCTAATTTCTTAACTTCTAAAATCTTAGGTTGCAGTATCAGAAAGATCAGATTTGTGTGAGTTAGTTCTTCTTCTTGAGTACAAATAGAATTGTAAAGTTATAGTTCCTGGTAATAAGTAAGATTTCTCCAATATAATAAGAATTGATAACTCCTTCTTCAATCAAGATTTCACTCTTAGCTAGACTGCTTCTTTTCTTAAATATTCTAACATAGTTCTTGAAAATAGTTATCTCTAGTCTAATTGCAAGTAGAGTTGTTATCTAAGGTTTAAGAATTATCTTCTCAACTATAGTAATATTTATTCTAGCTATATTTTCTAACTTATATTCTAATAAAACTACATCAGGATGAATTTTCTAAAACTTGACCTTGATTTTTTCTTCATTATCACTATTCTCTAGAAGGACTGGTGGTTTATTCTTCTGGTTTCTCTTTTTTTACTACTTCTGTTTTCTCTCCTTCTTCTTATAATAAATCTTATAGATCTTAGTAATATATTAGTAGTACTCATTCATATGCTTTATATAGTATATTTGAATTTCATGAAGACATACTCTTTGTAGGGCATATCCTTCAGTAATTTTCTTGTACCAGTCTTCTTTACTGATCTATCTAACATTCTTCTTATTCTGAGTAATTGCTATATAGACTTCTTACTCACTGCTTTCTTCCTTCATCTTGAAGAGTACTCTTTTGTTGATATTGTTGAAAATTTACATCTTTTGTCCTTAGTAGACAATCTGTATCTTCTGAAAGTTTATATTAATTATAATCTTGGTCTTGTAAAGCTACTGGTTGCTGATGAGAATATTATAGTTAGTGGTATTTATAATGATCATATTTACTGAAATAATTGTTCATCTAGACTTGATAGAGATATCCTGAATTTTCTCAGTAAGATGGCTCTTATACTATATACTATAATAAATATCAATTTTATAGCTTCTTCAATTTTCCAACCTAAGCAGTCTATAGCTTTTTTGTTATGAAGATATTCTTCTACTTCTATATCAATGATGGCTTTAAAGATCCTATTCTCAATCTAGTAGATAGCATAGGTAGAGATCTTGTAGTTATCTTCTTTACTTTTTTTATCTAAATCTTCTTATATATTATTAGCCTTCACTATCTTCTATTCTTGGTCTTTGACTATTTCTGTAAGTCTCAGTCTCATTTGCTGTCTAAAGGTAGAGATTTCTGTCAACTGTCTGAAAGTTGTATTGACTTTTTGCTAGCTGAGATCCTTGAAGATTTTATACTTAAAGCTCTTGCTCTTTTGCAGCTTCTTCTCCTTTTTTTCTTCACTGGCAGGAGTGTTACCTCAGATAATACATATCTTCAACTACTTGTTTGAGTTCTATATCTTATCTATTTCTTCAACTGTAGTTTCAATTTCTATAGCTACTTCTATCTATCCTTTTACAGACTGTTCTAGTGCTTTCTTCTTAAGTCTTTCTGGTGATCTCTTATTTCTGGTGAATATTCTACTTAGAGATGAGGGCTGAATAAGCTTCTCATTCTTCCTCTTTCTCTAAATCTTCAATCTCTTCAAAGATAATAGTATTGGTCTGTTTGTAATTTCTAATAGTATTACTTGGCTGGACTTTATACTTAGCCTTACTTATATATATATTTATAGAAGTAGTGGCCTTCTTCTCCATAAGTATAGCAGATCTCTCTCTTCTTGTCTATAGTGGTAACAAACTTCTGAACTAGGTGATAATCTCTTTCTCTAATTTTCTTTACCATATCTCTTAGATAGATAGTTATTTTAGCAAACTTCTTGATAAGTTCCTCTATAGGATTACTATTCCTTTATTGCTCCGTAGCCTTTGGTTGAGTATTATTTATTGATTGCTCATATCAAGCAATATAGCTCAAAGATGATATAGTTATATATATTGTAATAGTGATCTCAGAATAATGATATCATCATAGAAGATAGTCTTTCTTTAAAAGCCACCAGATTGGAGCATAAGAAGATCATATGGTATAACTTACCCAGGCTACAAGATAAGTAATAATGACTAACCATGAGTCATCATAACTATAAGACAGATATCTTGAGAAATATAAAAGAAGAATCAAGAAACTGTAGTGGCAGCAACTCAAACAAGGCTTACAGAAATATTTCAAAAGACTTACTACAAACAAAATCTGCTGCTCACTAAACCTCAAGGTCCAGAAACCACCAAGGCCCCTCAGTCCAGAAAAGAATATTTCAAGACATTAGAAGAGCCATGAGGACCTGTATAAGAAGGACTACTAGCCTCAACCTGAGTACTGGTGACTCTTATCATTATATTCTCTACTGTCATAAAATAGAAACAAGGATCACTATTGCTATTAAATATCTTTGGATGTAGCAGAAATATGAAATAGGAAATCTCCTCTGCCAGGAATTTCCTCAGACCAGTCCCCAAGAGATACAAGATGCTACTTCTATAGATATATATGAAATAAAGATAATCAAGAAGATTCTTTAAATCTTTAGGCATGTACTATAGTTAATTCCCAACTTAGAGTATACCAGAGTCTCAGACTTCAAGAAAATGTCAGCCTGCCATATCAATATACTGAAAGCTATAGTCAACACAGAAGCCCAGTCCACCATCACTCTCAATAGTGATAAAGTAAAAGAGTTCTAGAATTCCATCCTCCAAGATAATCCAGATCAATTTCTTTTTTTTTTTTTTTTATTTATCAGATCAATTTCTATAAATATTGATCTCAGTATTCCAAGGTCCCAGCATCCAGGTTAGACCTCTCCAAGACCCCACATTTGTTCCTTATTTTGTGGAAGAGAATGTTATAGATTGAAGAGCTCCTACTGCTAAATATGATGACATCATTAGCAATGATATCATTCTACTAATTGGTGACATATATGAAACATACAAAATAGATAAAACATTTGCCAACCTTATTTTCTTTGAAGACATCCTGTCTCTGATCTCTAGTCTTGATAATAGTGATGAAGATGAAGCCTTCATAGTCTTGAACATTCTGCTCTAAGTTCTTGATAATACTGAAATCTTCTGGTATTCTTTTTCTATATAACTGAATTCTATCAGCATCTTTTTCCTATACTACTAAAATCTACTAATATCTTGAACTTGTGCAATTATTTATATAAATACTCAAATTTGTACTTACAGCTAAAGTTTTCTATATTTTAGTATTTTATTTGGTTATTGGAATTTATATTTAGCTTTATATCTTAGCAACTATTGAATTATACTTTGTATAAATATCCCTCTTATTTCTTTTGAAATAAAGTCAGTCAAGTTCACTTATATTCAATTCTATGCAAGCAATCTAAGAGATAACAAGACAGTTTAAAGACAAGAAGTTTGAGGACTATAAGACCTTAGGAAGGCACTCTAATAAGAACTTGCTTATAATAAACTTGTGGTTAGTCTAAGAGATATATCTTGAAGGAAATTTGATATATTTGAAAAACTCAGTACCTACTATGTGACAATATATAAGCTATATTATAAAAATGCATATGTAATAATGAGAATTTCAACACTCTGACTGAATAAGATAATATATAAAAATGCAATATAAACAGTAATGTAATGTAACTAAGCAATAACTGCAAAATAACTATTGTAATGGTGACCCCAGAATGATGACATCAGCACAGGAGACAGCCTTTCCTCACAAGCCACCAGATCGGAGCATGAGAAGATCATACGGCATACAAGATGAGCAACGATGACCAACTGTGAGTCATTGTGACCACAGCACAAGCATCCTGAAGAATATAAAAGAAGGATCAAGGAACCGCAATAGCAGCAACCAACAAGAACCACCAATCCCAAAATAGCTCAAAGACTTACCACAAACGAAATGCCTGCTGCCTGCCAAACCTCAAGATCAAGGAACCACCAAGGTATCTCAGTCGAAGAAAGGATGTTCCAAGACATCAGAAGAGCCATGAGGACCCGCTCAAGAAGGACTCCTAGTGTCAACCTGGGCACTGCAGACCCTTATCACTTCATCCTCTACCGCCGTGAAATGGAAACAAGGATCACCATTGCTACTGAATGCCTCCAAATGTGGCAGGAGTACGAAATAGGAAACCTCCTCTGCCGGGAGTTCCCACAGGCCAGCACCCAGGAGCTACGAGATGCCACTCCCATGGACATACGTGAAACAAGGACAGCTAAGAAGATCCATCAGATCTT
>RBNI01006535.1:0-11223 GCA_003990745.1 Jimgerdemannia flammicorona | reverse complement strand
AACTATAAAAAAAAAAAAAAAGAGCCAATCTCAGATACAGGAGTAAAAATCACAAATAAACAAATCTAAATCAAGATTAAAAAATATCTGCAGACCTCAGAGGAGTGAGTGTGAGTAAGGGATAATGTCAAGCAGAGTGAGTCACAGTAAGTCTGAGGTAAAGCCAAGAGGCTGAAGGTAGTAGAGGGGAGCAAAGTGAAGACCAAGACCCTGGAGTGAGCATGAGATCCTGGAGGGGGTCAGGATGTTTTTTAATTCTCTTCAGTAGAACCAGAGATACTAGGAGGTGATAAAAATACAAAACAAGAGTGATGGATAAGTGATGAAACAGAAGGAAGGCATGAATAAGCAATAAGAGAGCACTGAGGAAGAGATGATAGATCATTATACAAAAGAGAAGAGCAAAGGACAGCATTAGGACATTATACAGCCCAGTGAGCATAAATGAATAATATGATGAGAATCAGAAGAGAGAAGAAAGAGAGAGTACAGAGTGAGTAAGAGGGGAGGGAGGAAAGTGAAAGCAGATAAGAGAGAGAGAGAAGAGTAGAGTAAATAACAGACTATTTGACAGAAGCAAGCAAGTCATGAATGATAGAAATGGGATAAGTATAATGATGAACTACAAAGTTACCAAGAACTCAAACAGCAGATACCTAGTCAGAATGATGAGAGCAGTATAAAGCAAAATGATGAATCTCATTCTGAATATACTCATGAAGGGTATAGTAGAGATGATTGAAACAATAGTCAGAAAACTGTTGAGAATAGAGAAAGTGTGTATAAATAACAGTCTAGAAGGGAGAAAGAGAAATGGAAAGGTCCAAGAAAGGAATACCAGTTATACTGAGCATCTAAATAATGGAATAATGGGGAGGATAGATACTATGAAATATACTAGGGATATCAATACCAGTAATAGTAAAGACAATAAAGTCATCAATATATTGGTAAAAGAAAATATCTCTAGCTCAGAAAGTAATAATGAGAAGCAAAGTAGGATTATATATTATGCAAAGTTCATGAGCCAGGCCAATTAGGTTGGTAAGAGTAGAGGTATAATTTATTTCTATAGCAATATTAGAAATCTGGTAAAAAGAGCCAAGAACTGACTTAAAATAATTAGAGTAGCAGATGAGGAGCACAATTTCAATAATTGAGATCAAAAAAACTGGAGAGTCTAAAGAGAAAGCAATGGAATCCAGGAAACAAAGGCAACTATTAATCTTATTAAAATAAATAATAGTATAGAAGAAAGAGAAATCACCAGAGATCAAGTGGGAAAAATGATGAATAGACACAATAGTGGAGTAAAGGAGTGTGAGCTTCTGAGTATTCTGAAGAATGGTATACTCAGGCCCAAGACAGTATTGTAAAAGAGCTATCTAAGAGAGAAAGAAATGGGACAACCATTTCAAAATCTCAGTAGTAGGTGGATAATATATAGCTATAATGAGATATCAAGTCAAAGAAGGCTTATAAATCTTAGGAAGAGTACAAAAAACTATGAGATGAATATCTAGCAAGGACAAAGAGTTCTAGAAGAAGTGAAAAACAAGAGGTACAAATAGAGAATCTAAAAGCAAGACTGTATGAGCCAGTTCAATCTAAAAATGAGAGAGTATCTCATCTAATCCAAGGGTACAAGACTTATAAGCCTTGGTACAGAGGAGGGCAGTAAGGCCACTAAAGTAAAGTGAATGTGGAATGAGGGCAAAATCTTAGTTCTTATCAGTAACTATGAGTAAATATAAAGGCAATTACTTGACTAATTTAAGTATAGTATACATGGCATGGCCCAAAACCAAGTAAGAGTGAGTATGACCAGAAGAGGTCAGCTAGCAAGCTATGTCAAGGAATATGCAGTTTGATAAGACATTGAGAGGGAGGACCCACTTGCTAGGAATAAAGAAGTAAGAGAGCAACTCAGTATGACCTTCAAAAAAGATGACAAGGTTAAGAGTACAATGAAAGCACTTAAGATGAGCTGGGTCAATAAAGGAAAATTAGAAATAAGTCACCAGAAAGATGCAAAAGTTTGAAAAGAAGAAAGGGGGCAGTCAGTTTAAGAAAAAGAGAGGGACAAAAGAGCTCTAGAAGAAGAATAAACTCAAAAATTCAGGACAAGTAACTGGAAAAACAAAGGGGGAATAATATAAGGAACCACTCAGGGTACACTAGAAGTGACAATGGAATCTAAGATGGAATAGAGATACTAAGAGAGAACTAGGCAGGGGAGAAGTTTAGGAGTGAGAGTCCTTCTCCTTCTTGTGAACTTTTTCAATAGAGATGAGGTAGACAACTGTGAACACACTCTATCTGAGTGTCAGATCTTGTGGCCATAGATCTTTGTACAGCCTTTGCACTCAGGAGTATAAGAGAAACAAGACCCAGAGACAGTAGATGGAGCAAAGAAGAGAGAGCAAGAGTATAATAGTATCTTTAAGGAGGAGGAGGAGATAGCAGCAGAAGTAGCTACTAGAGGAGAAATACCACTGTGTGGGCAGGTAGACTTGGCAGAATACCAGTATGTCTGGTGAGGCAGCCAGAGCAGGCAGAGCAGGATCAGAAGCCTGTAGAGCAGATACTAAGAGTACAGCCTTAGCAAGAGGAAGTATTATTAGCAGGAGATAGAGAGTGAGAGAAAGCTGAAGAGGCTTTAGAGGGGATAGTCTTGGGGGCTTTGGGATCCTTGGTGGTAGTGGTGACAGTATACAAACAAATCTCAGCCTGGGCAGCAGTACAAGTCTTAGCTCAAATAGCTTCAGAGACCAAACTCTCAGAAGAGGCTAGTGAGGGAGTAGTAGTAGTAGCACAGATAGCAGTGGTGGCACAAGCAGCCTCAGCCTCATGGAGGCAAGATAAGAAGGAGCAACTGGCAATGAGAAAATGACAGATGATATCAATGTCAGTAGCAGCAGAGGGAATCTCATCAGGCTGGAAGTCATAGAAAGGAGCAGCATTAGAGAGATAAGAGATGGTGAGGGTCATAAAGACAGTATAGTCTTAATGGAATTGGAGGGAAACTATAGCAGCAGTGTCATATATAGCAACTGCAGCAGTAGTCTTGACAGTAATAGAAGTAGTCTAAACCTTCTTGAAGAAGACTTAGTGACAGTCCTCAGAGAGTATAGAGAACTTGATAGTGGGCAAAACCATGACATCAATGTTATATTGAAGGTGAGTCTCCTTGGTAGAGAGAAGCAGAACTTAGCAGAACTGAGTAAGGAGAGGACAGCCCAATGAATAAAGGTTGAGAGGGAGAGAGAGGATGGCAGAAGATACATAAGTGTCAAAGGATATATTGGTAAAGACAAAGTGAGAGGAGGGGAAGAAGGAGGAGTATCCTCATCTATAGCCATATCAATGGCAGTGACCTCAGAGGCAGAAGTAGTAGCAATAGTAAGAGGGGGTGCAATGAGAGCCAGAGGAGGACTGAAAGGTCCAGGAGTAAAGCCAGAGCCACAGTCTAAAGAGAATGAGACAGAGGGTAGGTGACAAATGAGGAAGACATATAATAAGGATGAATAAAGAACAGGACAAAAGTTGTATTCATTGTTTATTACTATGTAAAAGTGCAGTCCTTATATATAAATATGAAGTCTCAAGAAGGAATAATATACCACAATATAAAGATAACTAGATTAGAAACCAAATGTTATATGAAGATAAGAGGAGAGCTAATCCCAGATGCAGAAGTAAAAATCACAAACAAACAAATCCAAATCAAGATTAATAAACATCCTGGCCCCCTCCAGGGTCTCACACTTGCTCTGGAGTCTTGGTCTTCACTCTGCTCCCCTCTTCTGCCTTCAACCTCTCAGCTTTACTTTGGGCTTACTGTGGCTCACTTTGCTTGACCTCACCCCTCACTTATGCTCATCTCTCCAGAGTGTGCAGATATTTTTTAATCTCAATTTTGATTTGTCTGTTTGTGATTTTTACTCCTATATCTGAGATTGGCTCTCTCCTTATCTTCATATAACATTTGGTTCCTAATTTGGTTATCTTTATATTATGGTATATCATTTCTTTTTAGGACTTCATATTTATATATAAGGATAATACTTTTGTATAACAATAAACAATAAATACAATTTTCACCCTGTTTTTTGTCTATCCTTATTATATGTATACCTTTCTTATATCTTACCTCCCCTCTATCTCATTCTCCTTCAACCATAGCTCTGGCTTTGCTCCAGGACCTTCTGGTCCTCCTCTGGCTCCTGTTGTACCCCCTCCTACTACTGCTACTGCTTCCACCTCTGGGACCACTGTCACTAATGTGGCTATGGATGAGGATGCTCCTCCTCCTTCCCCTTCTCTTATTTCACCCCCACTAATATATCCTTTGATGCTTATACATCTTCTGCCATCATCTCTCTCCCTCTTGACCTTTGCTCATCAGGCCATCCTCTCTTTGCTCAGTTCTACTTGGTTCTGCTTCTCTCTGCCAAGGAGGCTTGTCTTCAATATGATATTGATGCTGTGGTTTCACCTATCTTCAAGTTCTCTGTCCTCTCTGAGAACTATTGCTAAGCCTTCTCTGAGAAGATTCAGACTGCTTCCATTGCTACCAAGACTGCTACTGCAGATGCTGCACATAATGCCACTACTATGATCTCTCTCTAATTCTATCAAGACTGCACCACCTTCATAGTCCTCACTGCCTCTTGTCTCTTTTTTTTTTTTTTTTTTTTTTTAGTCACTCAATTACTATTTAATCTATATTATACTAATATAACCCCACCTCTCACTCAATCCCATGAGGGGCCTCCCCCCCCTTCTTTCTCCATCTCTTTAGAAGATCACTATCTCCTCAGTGACCCCAATTCTCCCTCCACTCCACCTATAGATTTTCTCTACCAGCCTCCTATGGGTACTCTCTCCAGGCCCACACTCCTTCCACCAGTTATTTAATAGGTTCAATATCAACTACTCCCATCTGGCAACTCACAATCCAAGTACCAACTGCTATACATCCTCAAATATATATAGTCAATGTTCACCCAATAGTTAATCACTCATCTCCCACCCTACCCACTAGTCTCCTCTGAAGATCTCTCCACCTCTCTTCCACCATAGGCCCCAGTAGATGGATCTCCAAGAGACCCTTAATTATTCTCCAAAAGTCTCCCATTACCTCACACTCTCCAAACTAATACTCAGGAGTCTGCACTACTCCACTCTTCTGCCCAATATTGAGACACTCCTTATACTCCAATACTCCCCATCTACCAAATATCCTGACCAATAGTTCAACATCATATTTTACTACAAAGCCTCCACTATATCACCCAAAACTTGAGAGGGAGCCACTGTGCCACCTGCTTGCTCTAAGATCAAATCCCATTCTAGTCCTACTCCTTACTAATCCCCACCCCTTGCCATATCTCTGGCTACAAATTCTGTCTATACTCTTACAGATACTCCATGCTATTCTCTAAGCTGAAGTTATCCACTGGTGTATCTCCCAATAGAAGATAGTCTCACCTCTACATCCTGGATCCCTAGTTCTCCTCCCTCTTATTGTCCTGCCATTTGAAGTCTATTCAATATGTAACATCAACCACTCCCCACCAGAATCTCTTAAAGCACATCTTTTGACTCCTCTAGTACCACTAGAGAAAGCAAATCACCAGATGTGCCACAGAGAGAGAACTACACCTTCCACACTCTCTGTATCAGTAGTACCCACTCATGGCCCCTCAACTCACTAGCTCACTTCAGTCACTATACTCTTAAGCAATGTTGCCACTTGGTGAAGTCCACCAGCCCCAGTCCACCTTGGTCTACTGATAATATTATCATCTCCCAGTCAATCTGACTCCTCCATCCTGTCCAGATCCAGGACCTGGTCATCTTCAATAGCCTCTTGACTACCCCCACTGGAAAATCCAAGTGGTATCCCATATACTACAACTTGGTCAGCTGGTATATATTCAGTACTATCACTCTTTCAACTAGAGAGATATTACAGCCACCCTACTATAAGAACATTTCTCTACTTGACTAACTGCTGCTCCTACCATTCTCAAGACAGCAGGGACCCATATATTGAGAAGTAGATTCTCAGGTAGTGGACCACCTCTCCTGCTAGAACAACTGTTTCAATCATATCTCCTTCTACTATTCCTCCTCCTAACATCAGAGTCTCATACTTGTATCAGTTCAACTTGGTACTGGAGTACCTCTCATATCATTCTATAACCCTTTTTAGTGCAGCAATATATTCTACAGAGCTCAGTCTAATCACTATATCATTAGCAAAGGCTCCCACCTTTTAATTCATACTAAAGAATATTTAATCCTCTCACCTTGCACTGAATCCTGTCCAAAAGGGGCTCTAGAGAGAGAGTATATAGGATTAGAGATAGTGGATCACCTTGTGGCACTCCTCTGTCCAGGAGAAATAAAACCCCTCTATATTTATTAACCAACATTACTGCCTGACCTCCCTCCAATAGCCTGATAAATGATCATTAGAACTCTGGAGAAATACCCATATACTTTAGCACTCCTATTAGCCACACTTATCAGACCCTATCATATGCCTTCTTCTGGTCTAGAAAAACTAGCCAACTATCTACTCTTATAGCCCATACTTCTTCAATAACTCTATACACTTACACAGTCCTATCTTATATCAAGCATCTCCCAACAAAGCCCCTCTGTTCAGCCCCCAACATCTGCTGAGCCACTCCTTACAGCCTAACAACCAATATCTTCATAACCAGCTTACAATTCATATCCAATAATATGGTCAGCCTCTAGTTCTTCCACTCCTCCTATCTCCTCTTATTCTTATATAGTAGAGCTATCAGTCCTAGCAGCTATCCCCCAATCCACTCTCCTGATCTAATGACGTTATCATACATTCATATTATCTCCTCCAGCACTAGCTCCATATCTGCCATCTTCTTTCAGAAATCTCATTATAAGCTATTATCTCTAGGAGCTGTTCCAAGACTTGTTGCCACCAATATCCTACATATCTCCCCACCTTGAACAGGTACTCCCAGGCCCTCAAGGCTCTCTGCTGGGTTCAGATACCAATTCTCCAGATACTGTTCAATATCCAGAACATCTTTTCCACTCTTCTCCTTACTCTACAAATGCCCCCACCTTGAGCTCAACTGGTCCAAGATCTCTTGAGTTCCTACCATCATCTTACCTATCTCATCCAATACTCTCTCTCACTTTTGCCTTACTTCTTTGTCCAAAGAAGATATAATAGAAACTTTATAGATTACTCTTTCTCTTCAATACCCAGCCACCTCAACTGGGTAGCCATACTCTTTATCTGTGAATCTTCCTCCTGTCTCAGTGTCTCTTTCAGCTCCTTCACCTCAAGTCAGGTCTGCTGAACCCTCCAATCCCCCTCCTTCCCATTGTTCAACAAATCTATCCAGATCAATAACAACTTCTCCAATCTCTGAGAAGTCTACTATAATTGAATCTACCTCTCATTGCCCCTCACTTTTCTTATCTCTTCTCAGAACCTTTGAGCATCTGATTTCAAATACCACTACTAGTCCCCAATCTTCAGCCCCCTTGTCCTCCAGTTAAGAATCCTGGAACTTATATCCACTATCTATGAATCTCACAACAAGAGCTCTTCCAGCAATGAGATATTCAGACACTAATGTCCAGGCTCCTCCCCACTTCCCCTGAATATTCTCCACTCCAACAGATCTCAATGGTCTGACCATAGATACCAAATTGTCTTCAGAGAGCTTCAGACATCTTCACCCCAGTACTCTGCAGTTAAGATCTAGTCAATTCATGAGCCCAGCTCTGTCAATCAGTGAGTATAGACCCAATAGTCCTCCTATTCAATTCATTCTATATCTATCAGAGGGCTCAATCTTTCAATCTCCTCCTAGCCCTCAATACCTCTACTCCTTTCAGTCATCTCTCTCTCTCTATCAGTTTTGTCTAACTATCTATCTCAAATTATATTGAAGTCTCTACCCAGACAGTCCATCTCTGCCTCTACCATCACTCCAGCTTCTCAAAGCTCTCTTATCTATTCCACACACTCTCTCCTTTCTGCTGAGCAGTAACAAGACTCAAAAGTCATAAGACTCTATTCTGGTCTCTACTATACCCCCCATATCACTCTTCTCTCCCAATGTCCAATATCTCCAATATCTCCTTTACCCTTATTAACCAGAATACCCACCCAGCTCTGTCAAGCAGCCACTCTACCCTATTCTCTCATCCAGTCCAGCATATTGGAGTTCACATCACATCTAACATCCTGCAATAGAAACAGATCTGCATCCAGCCCCTTTAACCAGTAGAAAATATTCCTATATCTTATTACTCCCTATAACCCATTGATATTTAAAGATAGAATTCTAGTTATATTGTTCATATGAAATGATTATTATATAGACTATTGCTCTCTCTATAATTTTATACTCACTACATCACCAGTCATATCCAGATTCCTCTCTGTCTCAAGCTCCTCAGTCTTCTCTTGCTAGGTATCCAGAGCTGCTAAGATCTCCCAATAGTCCTCACTATCTACAGCTTCTATATTTGACTAGTACTCCTCACACACTACCTGCCACTTTGCCAACCTCTTCCAAGGGTCTTACAGATAGGTTGTATGATTATTTGCAATCTCCAGAAGAACTGCCTCCCTATTGCTATCTATCTCATACTCCTCTACCTTTAACAGCCCTGCCATTAGCTCATCCTGAAGCTTCTATACTATCTCTTCACTCTACAGGATCTCTCTCCAGTATCACTTACTAATTATATGAAAATTAATCTTACCCAACTCATCTGCTGCAACATTTGTCAGCACCTTCTACAGCTATCTCTTCTCACCAATAGTCATATCAACACCAAGAGCCATCTTCTGCCTCCCAACCCCCAGGCCTCTCTCAGTATTCATCCTCACTGACTCATTCCAGACCTCCTCTAGTATATCCTGCAACTCATCAGATCCCCTCCTACCTGAGGGCACATTATACTGAACTTATATCTCCTCTACTATCATCTCATCCTCAGCCACTGCACTCTGCCCAGAGCCTCTACTCTCCTCAAGGACCACTATAGGTGTCACTCCCTTCTCTCCAGCCCAAGCACTGGCCCTTGATTTAGCTTCTTCAGCAGTATTCTCCCCCACTGCCTTCTCTCCCAGCTTCACTAACAACTCTTTCTGAAGCTGTCTCTTCTGTACCCTCTCTCAGGCTACCTGATCCAGATACACTCTCTTGTCATTTATAACTTCTACCACCATCTTAGCCTCAAACTCCTTCCAAGCCAGCCATCTCTTTTTCACTACTCCAGCTAGATCTTCCAATACCTCTAACAAGTCCTCCTCCTCCTCTGGTGTCCCTTTCACTCTCAAGACCTTATACTCCACTAGCCCCACTTCAGTACCACTGGCCAATCCCTTTCTTTTTTAATATTCTTCTTGTCTGCCAGTCTTACTCTAATATCTATATCTCCAGTTGAGAACTCTATATTCTATTAAACCCTAAACTCAATATTTACTACATTATTATATTCCTTGATAACATCAATAATTAGCCCCTTGGCCACCTCCTTCTTTACTATAGGTATATTCACCACCACCAGCTATACCATCTAAGTATTCTAGTACAAGTACTAAGCTATAAGAATTGTCACCCCTCCCACCACCACTCTCTTCTCCAACACTTCCAACATTTAACTTCTCCTTCTTAAAGCCCACTTCCACTCTTTCCAGACTCTTCAAGAATTTCACCAATACTGCACCTTTCATCTCTTGAGCCAAAAGCCCTAGAACTATTTTAGCTATGATCACCAAGCCTTAGAAATACAGTGTGATAGTGAATTCAGATACTGATTTCTTAAGTAATAGTGCCACAACCAGATCTATTATACCATCAACCAAGTCCCCAGGCCTCAGGCCCCCCCCCCCCTGCTCAGTCCTACTATCAGTTATTATATCTGGATTTTTTTCAGATTAGCAGTCTCCTCTCTATCAGCAGTCCTACTTCCCCCAGCTCCTACTCCCCCAGCTCCTACTCCTCTAGCCCTACTTCCACCACCATTATGAGCCCCCTTGCTAGGTCCTGCAGTCCCCTCCTTCTCCTTGCTCACCTGCAGCCACCCCTTCAATCTAGTTGCTGGATATCCTGCTTTGACCTTGTTGGCAAAGCTCATCTACCTAGGTCTCTGTTGGTTAGACCCACCTTGACTACCTCCTCATTTACCAAAGAGAGTACTCAACAGGCTCTCCCCCAATCTATGATCCCTCTCAACATACTGTCAGTCAAATACACTAGGGCCTCCCTACTTAGCACACTTCTCAAAATGCTCATCGGTCATCATATTATTAGTACCTTTTCTCCAAAACAAAGCTAAAAGTGTTATCAGAAGTTTGTGTAACCTGAATTGTACTGGAGAAAGGGCTGGCCTCTTGTCTCTTAATGCCACTTCTTTGTGTGACTTCCAGCCTAATGGGGCTCCCTCTGCCACTACTAATATCAATGCTATCTATTATTTTCTCATTGCTAGTTGCTTCTTTATATCTCACCTCTATAAGATGAGGTCACTTATACCACACTAGTCTCTCCTGAGGTTTCAGTCTCTGAGGCCATTTGGGCCAAGACTCATGCTGCTGTCCAGGCTGAGGTTTATTCATATACTGCTGTCACTACCACTAAGGGCCCCAAGGCCTCCAAGGCTAAAGCCTCTTCAGCTTCCTCTTGCTCCCCATCTTCTACTACTAAGGCTTTCTCTCACTGAGGCCATACTCTTAGTGTCTATTCTATAGGCTCCTGGTCCTGCTCTGTCTACTCTAGCTGTCTCCATCAGACATACTGGTATTCTGCCAAGTCCACTTACCTTTACAGTAGTGTTCCTTCTCTAGTAGCCACTTCTGCCACTACCTTCTCCTCCTTCTCCAAGATATAATCACACCCCTGTTCTCTCTCCTTTACTTTGACTGCTACCTCTGAGTCTCATTCCCTCTGTACCCCTGAGTGCAAAGATTACATGAAGGCCTGTAGCTGCAAGGTCTGATATTCAGATAGAGTGTATTCATGATTGTCTGCCTCACCTTTATTGAAAAAAGTCTGCAGGAAGGAGAAGGACTCCTGCTCCTAAACTTTCCCCCAGCCTGGTTCTCCCCCAGTATCTCCATCCCATCTTGGATCCCATTATCACTTCTGGTGTACCCTGAGTGGTTCCTTATATTGTCTTTTTTTTTTTTTTTTT
>RBNI01006534.1:0-11228 GCA_003990745.1 Jimgerdemannia flammicorona | reverse complement strand
AAAAAAATCTTGATAAAGATTTTTTCTAAACCTACCCTTCCTTGACCCCCTTCTATACTTCTTAAAGATAAATGAGAGTATACAAAAAGTCAATACTAGTATATTGCATCTGGCTTACTTCTATTTCTATAGTTAGAGAGAATGATTACTTTATAAAAAATACTCTGACACAATCTATGCTCACTAATTCTCTCACTTCCTGGCTCCCTTACTTCTAATATATTCTCTTAAAAGAAAGAGAATATACAAACTGTCAATTCTGGTATACCAACTCTAGCCAGGTGTCATTATGATAATGTGAAAAATGATAATCTTCATAATGAGCACTTCTGAACCTACTCTCTCTCAACCCCTTCTATGCTCCTAATAGGTAAATGGGAATATGCAAACAGTCAATACAGATATATTGAATCTAAAACCATCAATCCAGGAATACTAATGATAAAATACTTCTATAAAAATAAAAGAAAATAATTATCTAATGGCAATAGGCTAAGCTCCCAGTTCAATACCTTCTATATGATAATTAGGAAACTCTATTTCTTTTTATTTAGTCATAGTAGATAAGGGGGGCAGGCTCAACCCCCTCCAAGGGGTCACAATGTCATTATATACTGACCTTGGCTATGATATCATCAAGTATTACTATTGATATCAGTATCATGATTGGAATAAAAGTCCCTATAGGATAAGATGGTATTTTCAAGATAAGTTACTATCTATGCAATAAGGAATGAGATCTACAACCTTACTGTAAAATTTTTGTCAGTGACCATAATAGTAATAAGAAATCCACTCTCATAGTATTGAAGAGACAGCAATGAGAGAGAAGCTGAGGTATAAGCTGAGAGAGAGGCTTAGCTGGCAGATAGTATTTGAGATAGCTGAAAGTTGGATTCCCTCACTCCTGGTAAACTATATAATTTGAAGAGAATAAGATTTATAGAACACTATTATATATATAAACCACATACAGTAGATATTACCTGAAGCAACTAACTTATTAATTCTATCAATTTCCATAGTACTAAAAGTATTGATATAGATAATGAGTAGTACTATCACAGATGGTTTCAGTAGTTTGGTGGCTATTAGTGTAGGAGACACTATGGTGGAAGGAATGGAAGGCAGTATTGATGCTGAAAGTATTTTCTCAAAATATCCTAGCTTGGACAAATTCAAAGTAATGCAAACAAAAAGCATTGACCCTAGCAGTATTGCAATTAATATAGCTATTATGAAAAGTATTAGTATGTTCAGTGAAGATATCACTAGTATCAATAAAGTAGGATGTATTGGGTTTGGGGGTGTATTTGATGAAAGTGGCAGATAAAATGTTAACATTAAGAGTAGGATGAACAATCTGTATTGATGAATGTATATTCATTTATCTGTATATATAGATCTTCAATTTCGAGAAGAGAACTAATACAAAGACCTAGATCTAAATAATGACCAGGATCTCAGTGATGATTTTCCACTGGGTAGTCAGGGTAAAGAAAGTCATAGCAAGATGTGGTTTGAGTTTGGGTTTGGAGTTGTATGCTTAAAAAGTGGGGAGAGAGTAGACAACTACTCTTGTATTTATTTTTTTTATACATAGCTGCCACTATTTGTAACCTCATCAAAATTTGAAATAAAGTAGTAGAGAAGTAGAGATACTAGTATATTCTATATTCTTGTTCAAATTTTAAAACTGATCCAGATACTATTTACATAGCCTCAAAGCCCAAGAACCTGAATTCTCTCCTTAAAAATCAATATTTCTATATTTTCTTTTGTATTTTGGGGCTTGGAATTAGAGACTAAGTAGATAGAGTATATGCTCCCTATGGAAATCTATGGTTCAGTTCAGTCTTATCATGAAACTGGACAAAACTTATCTGATGGACTAATCATTCTGATCTTGTGCAAAAAAAAAAAAAAAAAAAAAAAAAAAGTGAAGACTACAACTATATGCTAAATTAATCATATAACAATTAACTAAAAGTTAATATATATATAATTATAATAAAAAAAGAGCTTTGTTTTGATATATATACTTAAAAAATATTTATAACAAAAATTAATACAGGCAATTAATACTTATTTTTCCTCTTGACTTACAATTAGTCAATTTGAAATAACTAGTTATATATAATGACAATTTTATAATATATATATACCTTGAATTCTATATAGAACTCTGGCCATATAGTAGCAATCTTTCCATTAGCTACTAGAAGGTGCTACTCATAATGTATATAATAAAATATTATCAATTCTATTTTTAATAATAACATTCATTATATTGGTCTGAACACATCACTGATACTTGCTTCAAATATATCAGTTCTGATCAAATTGGGCTTGGATAAAGCCAAAAATCCTTTGTACAATATTTGCTTATCAAAATTATAAAATTATTTCTGAATTTACTGACTGGTATTATAAATGGTTATTGGAGATTTGGCTTATCCTAGAAGGATATAGAATATTTCACAATTGAACTGAATCTACTTTAAACATTCATTGGAACAGTAGTTGAGGCCTTTGTAAAAGTAGTGAGTAGCTACTAATTGATCCTGGACACCCAACCACCCAGACATAACAAAATCTGTTTGCAATTTAGTAGCATTACTAAAGATACGATATTTTTCATCACCATTAATGGTTTAGCAATATTCAGATTTAATATATTGTTTCTCATCACTATTGTTTTGAAAAAGAAAATTTCGAAGTAATATAAATCATCAAATACACAATCCTTCTATTGCTACATGTGCACAACATTAACCTGGAACCCGATCATCACCTAATGACATCTTGAACCCATTCTCCACCCGTGATGGCCATGACATCAATATTACTTCCCCGTGTGAAGTGGGACCTCGCAATGATCCGATAACTTGAAATAGTGGATGGTGCCATTGTTCTTCCATCGGGTGATATATATAACTCGCCCATATCACCTTTCTATCCAGAATCCATCCCAATATCCTTATCAACTTACGTCCCCTCCATCTTTGCTTCATTGATCTCGCAGGTACGAAGTGCAGCCGGCACCTCGAAAGTAATCATGAGGTGACAGCGCTCGTTTTGAGAGTATAAACGGGGACTACGTTGTTTGGGAAAGGGGTGAAATGGAGAATATTGATGCATTGATAAGAACATATTGACATAGTAGGATCGACTCCGAAATACCACGACCTTCCTTTTTTATCATATAAAAAATATAACCCCAAGATTCCTATCTTTATGTAACATTATTTTTCAACCCTTGACAGCTTTCACTGACAGACGCTCCACCACAATGCGAGTAGAAAGCCAGCGAACCTGAGCGAAATTCTCATGCCGTCGATATTTAGTTTGAGTGGCGACAGTGGAAGAAGAGAGATGTAGTGATGGCGTGGAAAGTTGCAGCGGCAAGGGCATCCTGAGTGTGTGCGCCGACTGCATTACGTTAATGGAGTCTGCGGAACGATGGTCATGCTAGGGCTTGGGATGTAGGCATCATGGAGTACATGTGGGTCTCGTTCTGCGATGGGACAGTAGAGTAAGGACAGAGGTGACCGGAGAGGACGCGGTTGCAGAGGTCTGGGAATGGTGGGTGGGTAGTCGTTAGAATGAGTGCACGGGTGGTAAGGACCGCATCAAGAAATATTCTCTGCTGTCAGTCATCAGTGGTTGGTGCTACGGTGAGGGCCTTGGCTCATTGGTTGTGAAAATTGTGGAAACAGAGTAGCGTCAGCAGTGGTCGAGCGTTTGGATATTGTGCGGAGCTCTCGTGAAAACGGAAGGAAGCGAAATCACCGCCAAGCCTTTGGCTCTTGGCACACTCATTTCCTAAAAGTCTAAAATAAAATGATTGTTCCTACCTCACAATCCCCCAAATTGGAGCATAAGAAAGCAAAATATGTGACCGGTGAAACAATGGTTACCTTCCTTTCTGTACCATATTGTCACTCACTGTTCTCGCTTACTCGCGACGCGGACAAACGCTCCAACCGGGTAGCAACGACCGACTCGCCTTCATTGACGAACAATGGTGGCGTAATAACTCGCATAGTTTTACATGTTTCACTACTATTATTGATGACGTATGGTCACAACCTCACCACTTCAAATATAATAGTCCGCTGTTGTGTATAAATCTTGGCAGATCACTATTCCATAATCAATTGCACCCAAACAAACAACGACCATACCTCGCCAGCAGCAACATTTAGTATATCATTTTCGGTTACAGTGCACAAAATTTCCTCGATTTTGGCTAATGAGGAGGAATAATTTCTTGTTTCTCTACAAAACGCGATTACAGCCCTCAGATCATCTTTTTAATATGGTTTATTACCGTATCACCGACACTGACCAAACCACATCGAACGTTTGCTTTCAGTCACGGGATACAGTGTTGTGTTTCAAAGTGGGCCTCACCGTTTCCGCCAAGAGCCAGCAAAGAAGCCAAATTGTGGCACCTTTTCTGACCTTGCCATTTATTTTGGCAGAGCCGAAGTCTTTATCTCGGCCGCATAGAAAATGGCATGTCTTGAATATATCGCAAACCAATGGTTGTTAGACTCATTATGATTTTTCAGGTAATGGCGGCGAGCAATAGTTGAATGTGGCTGCTCTTGACATATATACTTAAGTTCATGGCATTGATAGTGATTTGAGCACCCTTCCTGCTCGTATCACTTTGGCTCAATGCATTCTTGCTCTATATCTCCCTATCCCACCGCTGCCAAAACGGCAGAAATTATATACAAAATATCATCGCCGTACAATGTCCATTATTTTCACTACTGTCACCTCACGCGCACATGGAAGGGAAGAGCACATAATTATTCGCCTCATTATGGATATTTCCGATTGAGTTGCTGTTACGTCAAAAGTGCATAGCTTCCCTTTCCGACGCACTCAAATATGTTGAATCCCGGCAGCTAAGCGACTCTGCTCAATAGCGCCCTCCTCCACACACAACAGTCCGAGCCCAAAACCGGACCCATCAATTGTACAACGCACAACCCTCTATTTAACCGGACCGACGTAATATCCATACCCATCAGCCTCCTGTTCTGCTATCTTCTCAAAGGCAGCCTTTATCATACGTCAATCCTAAGCGACATGGCTGGCTCGAGCACCACGGTAGCTAGGTCATCGCAGACCTTTGGGGTCATTTGAGGTCTTTTTGTATCCGTCAGTGACTTGCGCCAGGGTTCTGCACCGCGTTGAAATACACGGAGTTTCGCATGAGTTCAGTAGGGCCTGCGTGGTGGGAAACAAACAAAAAAACGTACAAAAAAATTCTTGTATATACACAGTGTTCAAGCATATTATACCGATGGCAAAAAAGAAAAACGAAATGAACAAAAAAATAAAAGGTGTTTTGCAACCAATGTTTGTAATGCGAATGGCGAAATAGCAGAAGCAGCAGAAGCAGCAGAAGCACATAACCATATAAATAATAATAATAATAATAATAATAATAAAATAAAAAAAGGCCAACTCGCTACATTGTGCAATCCGATTGTCAGCGAATAATCCTGCCGCCGCATAGTTGCAAATCGACCTAAAAATTAATGACGACAAACGGATGAATACATTAGTAAGATTTTCCTATGTGAAAGAGATCCATACCTTGAACATATTTCTTCTCGCATAACTTGGGTATGCCAATACCTCCTGGCGGGAGGCGGCATCCTTCACTATCTCTCTTTCCAATACGGCCATGATACGGGCCTATGCCCCCATATCGAGGTCGGGCTGGGCCTACTAATTAGTGGCAACATATGCATTATAAATGTTGCTTCGGAATTATGATATCACATAACAAAAAGATACTTACATAATCCAGCTCTCGTGCGGCTCGTACCTCGGCCCGCCTGCCTCGATCTCCCGCTGCCTCGCCATCGTCGCATGCCATCGCTGCTCGTGTCCCCGCTTCTCGCGCTCCTGCCTTTCCTTATCGCGCTCCTGCTTCTATCGCGTTCATTGCGCTCTTTCTCCTTGCCAATGGCCTTCCTCTTCTTGACGAGGACGAGGCCCTGGCCCCTCCGCACACATTCATCACCCGGGCCTCGCGCGCCCTCTTCCCATTCCCCTTCTCCCGCGCGACCTCCCTCCTCGGCAGAATGGGAACGTGGACAAGCAGCTGCCCACATCGGCGCTCGACGGTAACCCTCTTATTCCCTTCATGTGTGACCGTCGTCCTCGTCGCCTCTTTCGCGGCGGCCCGTTCGCCGGTTTTGCGTTTCCTACCTCCCACGCCAAGGCTCCTGGTAGCGGCCGGAGTAGGCGCCGCTGCTGGCCCTTTGGCGTTGGGCTCTCTCTTGGAATGCCGGCGGTGCTAGCTTCGCACGGCGGTTCGACCGACAGCATAAACCCTCTTTCTCAGGCCAGTGGTGGTAGGGATGCTCGTATCGGCCGGCATCTCGGTGCGGCTAGTGGTGTCAGGCCGTACGGCAGCCGGCCAGGAGACATCGGCTGGAGGCGGGGCGGCTCTGTTTGTTGAACGCGGTGCATATTGATCTATAAACATATCAATTAATGAAATTATTATAAGGCCAGCACGATATGTAGAGGTCCTGTGTATTGCCAATCAAAATAAGCTGCACTTACCGCCGCCATGTTTAGAAGATCGACAAAAGTGTATCTCGGCCAGGACACCCTGGGGCCTGAGCAGGGATAGTTCTGTGAAGTAATAAACATATAAAAAATGTAGAACATGTTAGTTATGTCGCTCAGAATGCAGGGACAGTGGGCAGTGAAGAGAGCAAAACATACTTCTTATAAACCATCTTTGCTGTTGTTATAGGTGAAGAAAGTTAGATTTGAGTATGGTAGGTTTGGTTTTGGGTAGTGTGAGTTGGAAAAGTTGGAAAGTGGTTGGGTTGTAAGTAATGTAGGTAGTGTTGCAAAGTTGCTCTGAAAAACGGTGGTGGCAGGGAAATATAACCCGCAACAAAATTTTCCCCAACAGTGGTGATCGCACTCGGTCAGGGGTTTTAAGAGATGACTTCACAGTTTCTCCTTGACGTAATGGTTGCAAAAATGTGTGAGGCCAACGAGACATTCCGTACGTCCTTTCGACAAGAGCCAAAGAGCAATTCATCACATAATGTGAACGTTGGCTCTAAGCTCCGTGATAGTTTTAGACACCTATCGGACAACTACAATACTTGGATGCATGTATTTGGCATCTCTTGTCTCTTTTCGGGGAGGAGAATTAGAGGGGAACTATTATTTCTGCAACGTTAACAGCGCAGAGCCGAAATACGTCTACAATGACCTAGCACAAAATAGGAAGACAATGTGCGCAGAGCAAATATTAATGGCACATTCACAATCTTCCTTGAAGGGGCACAGCGCACAGATTTTTTTTTTGAAGGGACTGACGCCATTCATGCGTTTCAGTGTACGCCATTCATGCGTTTCAGTGTACGCCATTCGTGCGTTTCAGTGTACGCCATTCGTGCGTTTCAGTGTACGCCATTCGTGCGTTTCAGTGTACGCCATTCGTGCGTTTCAGTGTGATTCGTCGCTGATGACGTACCCCCTCTGGTGTCGACATAAAAAAAAAACAAACCTCGGCTCTCAACCATACTTCGTCGTATACATTGCCGCCAAATTTGACGAACACAACGCAGCTCGGCAACACCCCACGGTTTCAGGGCATGAAAACATCAGAAACAGCAAAGTTGGCCATACTCAACGTCATAATGCCGACGCTGCACGTGATCGCGGATTCGGGGGTGCGCAAATAAGGAATTGTAAATCCAAGACTTCAGTTACCTTGAATGGTTCTTCCGTGAAACCGAATTTGCACTTGACCGTGTTGGGAAGTCGACACGGAGACAATGGACGTCGACATGTCATCGAGGAAGCTAATCACGCGCCCGAACCAGGGTGAACACGACCAAGGGCACTCAGCCACTTCTCCAACCTTTCACAACTGTCAACTGTCTGACAAACTCAGTGACAGAATTTCGTGAGAGCGTTAGATCCACAGTCGTCGTTCTCCGGGTTCGAGTCAATCTGCGGAGGACGTCCAGGACAAAGGCTGGGTTGTGTGGAGCAGGAACGCGCAGGACGATGACTCCAATTAACAACGCTGGTGGTTTCCAAATGCGTTTGTCCAAGAGAATTCGTCCGTCCGCTGGGCGGGGAATGGACATAGAAACAACCCTTTGATTTGACGTATTGGCCGCCGCTACAGATGTCGTTGGGCCAGCCATTCGGGTTTGACCCAAGCCGTGAAGGCAATTAACGTGATATGAGGCACCATGCTCCAGGTAAGATGACGGTGATTTCTGCTTGGATGGATGGTTGTGGGTAGCTGGGTGAAGTACATTGCGGTGGTTATGGATTCGAAAGATTCATAAGAAAACAGCATACAAAATAAAGCTTGCAATGAGAGAAAATTGGTAAGATTTAAATGTTGGATCTCTGAAAAATATCTGTTTTATTTTATTAATTTAGTTATTACAGAATAAATTAAAATATGTAATAATTGTTATTTATAATTTTATTTAATATATTTAAATAATTTATATTTTATAAACTATATATTCTTTAGTTTACTTTATATTTATAAAAAATATTAAAAATACTAAATATTATATATTATAATAATATTTTAATTTATTATTACTAATTTTATATATTTATAATTTTTTCTCTATTTAGCTAGATATATTATCTTTAAAAATAATATTATATATTTTTTTAAAAAAGATATATAAATTTAATATATTTGTTTATTTTTTATTTTTTACTATAAGTATATAATAGGATTGAATTTTTTTTTCAATTACTCTAATAATTCTAATATATATACTTAACTTTATATTAAGAATTTCAATCACTTTATATTTTATTACTATAAGATAATCTATTAATTTAAAAAAGTAATCAATTATTCTAATATTTAATATTAATATAAGATAGACTACTATTTTACTATATATATATTTTGAGCTATTTTTAATTTTGAAAAATATTTACTTAATATTATTAAAAACTTTAAAGATAAAAATATCAATAAGATTAATTAACAGTATATTCTAAAACTGAATTAAGATTTTATTAAATTTTATATTTTAATTATTTTAAATATAAATACTATATAAATATTGTAATATGCCCAGTTCAATAGAGGCAAATTATAAGATAGATTGGTATAGTTTAGCTTGAGCCCCTAGTTAATTTCTCAAAAGTAACAAAATGTTCTAAGATTCCTTATTAGTGTTTAGTAGTATAATAGTCAAAGCTGGATATCTGTAAGCAATTCTGGTAATTTTTTTATTGAGATAGTTCTCTGAAAGTAGTAGCAATCTGATAATTTTAGTAAATAATCTTTGTATAGTATGATATTCTCTAAAAGTATATAATTTCTATATAATGATCTCTTGTATAGTATAATGATCTCTGTATAGTATAATGATCTTTAAAGATATGTAATTTCTATATAATGATCTTGTAATTAGATTTTTTTATATGATTTAATAAATAACTTGATTTGGTACAGATTTTTCTAAATTGGTAGATTTCTGAAAAATAACTCAGATAGTATAAATAATTTAGATAACTCAGTTTGGTATAGATTCTTAATAAGTTATGTTAAGACTAACTTCATTTATATAGAGTTATATTATAGACTAGCTCTACTGTAAAGTTATATTAGATAGACTGGCTTATAGCAAGGTTTCTTATAGAAGGCTCTTTGAGAATAGTAGTGGATTCTTCCTGAATTAGTAGACTTCTCTAGAAAATAACTCAGATTTTCTTTAGACTTATCTGGCAAGTGAACCAAAATGTAACAGACTCTTCTTTATATCAAAAAGTAGACCAGAGTAGAAAGCAAGCTTACAATCTCCTAGTAGTGGCTTTAGAGCAGATGTTTTTTCTAAATATTATAATTCTTTCTGAATCAATTAGCTTTTAATAAATATATCTCTTGAAGTATAGTGAGCAGACTTATCTTTTACTTTGATTTTTAGACTTTTCTTTATATTGAAAAGTGAACTAGAGTTGAAATATATTCTGATTTTCAGACTGAGGTTTGTTCACTCTTATCTCTGAGATATTTTATATAGTTATAGTTACTATCTGATTGCTATCTAATTAATTATAGAATATGCAATATAGTTAAATATAGTATATAACTTCCACTATACTCTCAGGATACAGTACTTTCAAGATATAGTGTCTTCAAGGTTCAGTTATCTCAATCTAGATATCTGGTACTATTTATATAGTTTTCACAACAACTAGATAACTATGATATATAGGGATCATGTTATCTGAATATCTGATACTTATGTCATATATTACATCAGCTCTCACTAAAGGATAGTCTATCTCTAGACTATTCTTTAGTTGTTATTCCAGTAAGTATAAGTATCTTCTGCATCAATATCTATACTGTCTTTATATTGGAGTCAGGGTCACTCTATTCAAGATCTGAGTCTTATTACTCTGACTCAAAGAATAAGAATTCTACTTATTATAGTATAATTTGAAAGATAGCTTCATTTATCTTTTAGATACCATTGAGATAAAACTATGCTTAGATGAGTATACCCTCATTGTATCTATAGAGTATATAGATCCTTCTGGTAGCTATATCATTTTGATAGCTTAAATATATAGGCCTTCTTGTATATATGGGGTCTTAGAGGACTTGTCCAATAGAAAAGTAAGCTTATAGCTGATGGATCTATAGTAATCTCTTAGCTATAGTCAGGTTTTTGAGGTGCTCTTAAATTTATCTGTCTGGAATTCCTTGGAGTTAGTGGAATGTAGGCATGGGAACAGATAGAGACTACAGAAAACTGAGAATAAGAGTATGAAGATACTGGTAAATCCTCTGATTTATGGTATAGGAAGAGATATATCTTGAGACAGTTGATATTGTAACGAACCAGGATATACCACCCGAATTATACCTTAGCCAGATGACGCAAACAATTAGCCAGATGACATGAATACCCAGCCTAGTAACCTGCAACCATTGCTGTGGTAACTGTATAAATAGCCAGACTACCAGATAAGGTATATCTGTGCAGGACCTGCACACCTGTGCCGGACCTGCACACTTGTGCTGGACCTGCACACTTGTGCTAGACCTGCACAACTTGCCATAGATAGCAAATCTATAGTTAGCCGCATAGTAACTGGATAGCAACCAACTTGTATAAAAATACCCCAGAGAATGGAGTGAATAAACCTCAGTTCCGAAACACAAA
>RBNI01006533.1:0-11228 GCA_003990745.1 Jimgerdemannia flammicorona | reverse complement strand
CCTTACTAATCCCTTACATCTCCCCCCCTTAGGGCCCCAACCAATCCACCATGCCTTGAAGAGCTCAAGCATCAGCTCCTCCCACCTCACTACCCTCAGCCTCACTGGCCTCTGAGGGCCCTCCTCAAAGATGCTCCACCAGTGTTCTGTGAGCCCCACCTATATTACAATGATCTAACCAACTGTCAGCCACTCATTTCCCACCCCCCCCACCAGCCTTGACTGCAGTGCCACCCACCTCCCACCCCCCTCAGGGTTAGGTGCCAGCACTCCCAATCTCTCTTCAACTATCCTCCAAAAATTCTCCATACTCTCGCACTCCCCCAACCAATGTTCAGGAGTCTGCACCATCCCACCCTCCTGCTCTATGTTATGACACTCCTTACAATCAAAGACCCTGCCCTCCACCAGATGACCAGTTCTAAAGTTTAGTATCATATTTCGCTGCAACAGCCTCCACCAAGCTACTCAGAATTTTAGTGGGAGCCACCTCGACACAACCTTACTCTAAGACCAGATGCCTGCCCAGTCCTCGACCAGATTCCCTCCCAACAAGAGCTGGTCCCACCTCTACATCCCTGGACCCCAGTTCTCATCCCCTTCAGTACCTCGCCAACAGATCCCAATGTGATGGGCCCCATCTACCACTCCCCACCAGAATCCTTTGTACCGCATCCTCTGGCTACCATCCAAGGCCACCAATGACAGTAGATCACCTGAGCCACCCTGAGGCGACACCCTTGCCTCCCATAAATGCTGCATAAGGGGCACCTATTCTCCTCCTCTCAACTCACTGGCCCTCTTCATCCACCATGCCCTCAAGCAGAGTAGCCTCTTGGAAAAGTCCATCAGGCCAAGTCCTCCATGATCCACAGGAAGTGCTAGTATCTCCCAACCAATCTGGCTCCGGTGTCCAGCCCAGAGCCAAGAGCGGGCCATCTTGAGAAGCCTTTTAACCACCCACTTAGGGAAGTCCAAATGGTAGCCCAGATACTAAAGTTTCGGCATCCAATATACATTCAGAACAGTTACCCTTCCTGCTAGCGACATCTGTCTACCACCCCAACTCATCAGTACTTTCCCCCATTCTACCAGCTTGCGCTCCCACCACTTCTTGGGAAGTAAAGAGCCATATACCAAGAAGTAGATACCTAAGTACTATACCACTCCTCCAGCTGGGACAATTGTTCCAATGATGTCCCCCCCTATGACTCCTTCTCCAAGGACTATTGTCTCACACTTGTGCCAGTTGAGCTTTGCTCCAGAACACCTCTCATACCACTCAACTGTCTCCTTGAGCATAGCTACATCGGCCACTGAACCAAACCCAACCACCATGTCATCTGCAAAGGCCCCTACTTTCCAATTGATGCCCAAGATATTCAATCCACCAACTCTGCACTAGATCTGATCCAACAATGGCTTCAGGGCAAAGGTGTAAAGGATGGGTAACAATGGATCCCCCTGCAGCACCCCTCTCCCCAAGGGGAAAGAGGCCCCCCTGTACCCATTTGCCAGAATCGCAGCCCTACTCCCTTCCAGTAGTCCAATAAGTGACTGACACATGCCCACAGGTACTCCAATGCACTCCAGTACTTTCTCCAGCCACACTCTCCGAACCCTATCATAGGCCTTCTCCTGGTCCAGGAAGACCAAACAGCCATCCACTCCTACAGCCCTAGTATCTTCAATGATACCATGAACCCATGCCGTGACATCTCTGATCAGCCTACCCCCAACAAAGCCTCACTGCTCCTTCCCCAGCACCTGTTGAGCCATGCCCTGTAACCTTGCCACCAGGATTTTGGTGACCAGCTTGTGGTCCATATCCAGTAGCATAATTGGCCTCCAATTCTTCCAGTCCTCCTTATGCCCTTTATCCTTGAATAGCAGGGAAACCAGCCCCAACTGCTGCCCTCCAATCTACTCTCTGGTACTGATGACAACATCACACATCAGCAACATCTCCTCCAGAGCCTCCTCTATGGATGTCATATGTTTCCAAAAATCCCATGGCAAACCATCCTCCCCAGGTGCTGTTCCTAAGATTGTTGACACCAGAACTCAAAGGATCTCCTCTCCCAAAACTGGTCAGCCAAGTTCCCCCAATCCTGCTGCAGGATTTGGGTGCCACTCTTCCAGATGCCTCTCAATGTCCTGTGCCACCTCCCCTCCCTCCTCTTCACTCCAGAGGTTACGCCAGCGAGTGCTCAGCTGGCCAAGGATCCCCTGCACACCTAGTACCATCTCTCCCTCATCAGTAAGAACTCCTTCTCACTGGTGTCTTGCACTCCTAGCATGGAGGAGATGGGACAAAAACCTTGTGGGCTTTTCTCCTTCTTCCAATCCCTGCCACCACAGCCTTGCTGCCATAGCCTGAGCCTGCACTGCTTCCTCCTTCCTCATCAAATCCTGCAGTTCCGCCACTTCCAGCTTAGCCCATCTAGCCTTCCAATCCAATACCTCCTCCTCCTCCAGAAGCCCAGCCCAATTCAGAAGAAGTCTTTCTAGTCTCCTAGATGCCCATCGGACTTATCTCCTCTGCTGAGTACCCCGCTCCTTCCCCATGTCCCCCCAGTACCTCTGAGCTTCAGATTTCAGTCTACACCACCTATCCCCAATCCTCATCCCAGCTAGCCTCCATTCATTAACCTTGGAATGTACCTCCACCACCCATGCATTCCACAGGTCCCTCTCATCCAGCAACGAAGAGTTCAGATGCCAATATCCTGACCCCTCTCCACTCCCTCCAAACCTCCCACCTCTCCGAATACTCCAGTGATCTGACTAAGGGCACCACTCAACCTCCATTGTCTCCCAAACTGTATTGCCCCAACACTCAGCAGTCAAAACCCAATCAATCCTAGTACCAAGGCCTCCCACCCAGTGAGTATATAGCCATCGATCCCCATTCTGAAGTTGCATAGCATCCACCAGTGAGCTGAGTCTTTCCACCTCTTCCCAGTCCTCCAATCCCCCACTTCTTCCTGCCATACCCTGTCCCCCATCAGTTCTGTCCAGTCTACTCTCCCATATCATATTAAAATCACCCCCCAGACAATCCACCCCAGCCTCAACCAAGATCCCTGAATCCCACAGATCTCTAATCCACACCACTCGGGTCCCCCTCTCAGCTGGGCAGTAACAAGATCCCACCACAATTGAGTTCCATCCAGGCCTCCACCAAGTCCCCCACACTAATCTACTATCCTAATGTCCAATGTCTGCAATGTCTCCTTTCCCCTTCCTAACCAGGATTCCCACTTTACCCTGCCAAACTGCCTCCCCACCCCACTCTCTTGTCCATTCTAGTCCATCTTCCTCTCCCTCACACCATACATCTTGAAGTAAGAAGTGATCGGCCTCCAGTTTCTTCAGCCATCCAAAAATCATACCTTGCCTCCCAGTCCCTCTAAGCCCATTGACGTTCAAAGAAAAAATGTTGGTTGTACTATTCATAGTGAAATATTTGATAATGTTGATATCTTCACATCTACAATTCCATACTCACTTCCTCTCCAGCCAAATCCAGGTTCTGTTCTGCTGCAATCTCATCTTCCACATTTTGCTGTTCATCCAGAGCCGCCAACAATTCCGCACAGTTCTCACCATCCACCATCTCTATCGATGCCTGATGCTCCTCACACACCACCTGCTACTTCTCCAATCCCTTCTGCAGCCCCCACAGATAGGCTGCCCTTTCATTAGCTATACTCAAGAGCATTGCCTCCCTTGCCTCAATGACCTCATACTCCTCTGCCTCCAAAAGAGCTGCCATCATCTCATCTCTCAACTTCCTCATGACCTCCTCCCCTCGCAGCACTCACCCCCAGAATTCCTCACTGATCACCCAGAAGTTGATCTCACCCAGTTCCTCGGCCGCCACATTTTGCAGCACCCTCAAAAGCCACTTCTCCTCTCCAACTGCCTCTGCTGCCTGCTCCAAATCTGCCTCTCCTTCCTTCCTCTCCTCAGTTTGCACAGACTCATCCCAACCATCCTCAGACACATCCTCCAACTCCCCCTCTCCCACCTCGGGAATACCATACTGGATCGGATTATCTTCTGCCATCACCAAGTCCACTCCAGCCTCCTCCAGCCCCTGTCCCCCACTCTCCTTTGTCTTCTCCCCTTGCTACACCACCTCCGCCCAGATGCTAGCACTCACTCCAGTGCCCTCCTCTATAGCCCCCATCCTGTGGCCCCCATCCAAACTGGCCAACAAATCCTTCTACAGCTGTCTCCCCTTCACCTTCTCCCAGAGCACCTTGTCCATTCACACCTTCTTGCCCTCGATTACCTCCACTACCGCCCTAGTCTCATAAGCCCTCCAAGCCCTTTGCTGCCTCTCCACAGCTCCAGCTAAGTCCTCAAGTGCCTCCAGCAGGTCCTCCTCCTCTTCCTCTGACCCCTTCACCCTCGAAACCTTACACTCCATTGGGCCCAACTTCAATGCCACTGGCCAGTCCCTAGCCTTCCCTGTAATCTCCATGCCAAATAGCCTCAACTGGACATCCACATCACCTGTCCTGAGCTCAGTCCCCTCCCATACCCTGAACCCAATGTCGACCACCTCACTATACTCCTTCACCACATCCATGACCAGCCTCCTTGCCTCCTCCTTCTTCACCATTGGTAAGTCCGCAATCACCAGATGAACAACTCGGGGATCCCAATGCATACACCTTGCCATTGGCACCGAAATCCCTCCAACCACCACACCCTTCTCCACTGCCTCCAGTAGCAAATCTTTCTCTTCAAACCCCACCTCGACTGTCTCCAGCTTCTTCAAAAACTTAACCAAGGCCACACCTTTCACCTCACTAGCCAGCAGCCCCAGTACTATCTTTGCCATCACCACCAAGTCATGGAAGCACAGCATGATGGCGAATTCCAATAGAGATTTCTTGAGTAACGGGGCTGCCACGAGGCCCATCACACCATCCGCCAGGTCCCCGGGTCCCACGCCGCTCCCCTGTCTAGGTCCCCCATCAGCCGTCACATCTGGATTTTTTTCCAGATTACCCATCACGCCACCATCAACAGTCACTGCCTCAGCCACTACACCTCCAGCCCCACTACACTGTCCCCCCAGTGGAGAGGCCTCCTTGCCACTCGAGGTAGCAGCCACCTTCCCCAGCTCCAGCCAGCCATCCAGTCCAGTCACCTGCTTCTCCATCCTGACCTTATCCATGAAGGTCATCCTCCCTCCCCCATGTGGCCTTGCACCTCCTCTGCCACCATCTCCAGCCCTGCATCTCCTCATTGAAGCACTCGGCATGCCCAACCCAGCATCTTGACCCCCCCCCACATGTTGTCAGTCAAAGGCACTGGGGCCCCCCTACCCAGTACGCTCACCAGAATGCATGTTGCTTACCATCTTGATAGCACCAATACTTGAAGATGTTGTCAAAAGTGTTGTCTGAGTCTTGTGTCACCCGAATGGTACTAGTGAAAGATGTGTAGGATCATATATCAATCCATTGCACAACACATCCATATAGTATAATTATATACTAAATAAGCAAGTCCTATTCCATTCAGTCTTGATTGTATTCATGCAATCAACTTTCATGTCACTGAGTGGAAGTCAGTCTATCTGAAGGAAGATATTTCAATAGTTGATAACTTGAATGGTTGAATCAATAAAGTCGCCAATTGATCAGATGGGCCAGGCTATTGCTGTGCCTTTCTAGAAACAATATTGACCTTATGTGTTATACTCACTGCTCATGAAAACAGCAAATAAGAGTGGTACTCAGTATGAAAAGGAGGTTGGAAGATGCTCATCAAAGCTTTTATCAGGAAGCATGAGCTTTAGAAGAAGAATGAAGCTTGCTGTATAATAAATGTTCATCACAATGTTAATGGCAGTGTCGTCAATTGATTCAGTAGATGAGGACAATAGCGAGTACTATAGAGTTAATATTGCAGAAGAAAAGCAGCTGGAGATACTGTCTTGTAAGCTTTTATACAGAATACACTTACTTATGGACAATATAACATTCATTAATTAAAAGTAGATCGACCAAAGCCATGAGATGAAATCAAGAAACGATACCATACATATCACAAATGAAGTACATAGTATATGTTCCTCAATGTAAGTGGCTTTGTGCATTTTTCTCTTTCAAAATTTGAAGATTCTTGATATATTCTCTACATTAGAGTATAAGAAAGAACATGAATCATGAGAGCCAGGCCAAAATTCAAATTCTCACAGAAGAAAATGCGGCATACCCTCTGTCGTGATTGAGAAGAAACCCACTCATCCCGAACATCGAGAAATTCAAAATGGCCTTGGTTTTATCCAAGATAGAACCCCTCCAAAAATATACCGGTGCTGACACCAACTCCTTCACCAAGTTCCTGAGTATGTTATGAATATTCTGCTCCTCATCCATATTTTTGAAGCTTCTATGGTACCCTAGAGTCACTGATGTACCAAGATGGTGGAAGTTGTTGAGCATCAAGGCAGGTGCTCTTGAGGATTTATCATGCCTACTCAGGAAGCTCCCTAGTGTCATTGGTGGGATGGAGCAGATGATGTCATTGCTATTAACAACCCTATATATGGAAAGTGAGATTGGGTTCGTATTGAGATGTCAGAATATATATATATATATATATTTTTTTTTTTTTTATAGTCACTTGGAGTCCCTTTATTAACTGATATCTATAGTAATATTGATACAGCCTAAGCCCTCAACCTATCCCACAGGGACCCCCCCTCTCCCTAGTTCCTACAAATGACACCCCATCCACCTTCACTGCAACCCTACCACCACTCTTTGCTACAATCCTCTTAACTAGTCCCTTATGTCCCCCCCCCTTGGGGCCCCAACCAATCCACCATGCCTTGAAGAGCTCGAGTATCAGCTCCTCCCACCTCAGGGTCAGGCACTGACACTCCCAACCTCTCTCCAACTATCTTCCAAAAATTCTCCATACTCTCGCACTCTCCCAGCCAATGTTCAGGAGTCTGCACCACCTCTCTCTTCTGCCCTACATTATAGCATTCCTCACAATCAAAGACTCTGCCATCTACCAGATGGCTTGTTCTAAAGTTTAGCATCATATTTCGATGCAACAGCCTCCACCATGCTACTCAGAGTTTTGGTGGGAGCCACCTCGACACAACCTTGATCCATGACCAGACATCTGCCCAGTCCCACCTCTCCCCAATCCCAGCCCATTGCCAGGACTCCAGCCAAAGGTCCTGCCCCAGACTCCTAAGGTACTCCATGCTCTCCTCTAAGTGGAAGTCCTTGACCAGATTCCCTCCCAACAAGAGCCTGTCCCACCTCTACATCTCCAGACCCCAGTCCTCATCCCCTTCAGTACCTTGCCACTGAATCCCAATGTGATGGGTCCTATCTACCACTCCCCACCAGAATCCTTTGTATCTCATCCTCTGGCTACCATCCAAGGTCACCAAGGACAGTAAGTCACCTGAGCCACCCCATGGTGACACCCTCGCCTCCCACAAATACTACATAAGGGGCACCTATTCTCCTCCTCTCAACTCACTGGCCCTCTTCATCCACTATGCCCTTAAGCAGAGTAGCCTCTTGGGAAAGTCCACCAGGCCAAGTCCTCCATGATCCACTGGAAGTGCTAGTACTTCCCAACCAATCTGACTCTGGCATCCAGCCTAGAGCCAAGAGCGGGCTATCTTGAGTAGCTTTTTAACCACCCACTTAGGGAAGTCCAAATGGTAGCCCAGATACCAAAGCTTCGGTATCCAATATATATTCAGAACAGTTACCCTTCCTGCCAGCGACACCTGTCTACCACCCCAACTCATCAGTACTTTCCCCCATTCTACCAGCTTGTGCTCCCACCACTCCTTGGGAAGTAAAAAGCCATACACTGAGAAATATATACCCAAGTACCATACCACTTCTCCAGCTGGGACAATTGTTCCAATGACATCCCCACCTATGACCCCTTCCCCAAGTACCATTGTCTCACACTTATGCCAGTTGAGTTTCGCCCCAGAGCACCTCTCATACCACTCAACTGTCTCCTTGAGTATAGCCACATCTGCCACTGAGCCCAATCCAACCACCATATCATCTGCAAAGGCCCCCACCTTCCAATTGATGCCCAAGATATTCAGTCCACCAACTCGGTGCTGGATCTGATCCAACAATGGCTCCAGAGCAAAGGCATAGAGAATAGGTGACAGCAGATCCCCCTGAGGCACCCCTCTCCCCAAGGGGAAAGAGGCCCCCCTGTGTCCATTCATCAGAATTGCAGCCCTACTTCCTTCCAGTAATCCAATAAGTGACTGATACATGCCTACTGGTACCCCAATGCACTCCAGTACCTTCTCTAACCATACTCTCCAGATCCTATCATAGGCCTTCTCTTGGTCCAGGAAGACCAAGCAGCCATCCACCCCTGCAGCCCTAGCACCTTCAATGATACCATGAACCCATGCCATGCCATCCCAAATCAGTCGGCCCCCCACAAAGCCTTGCTATTCCTTCCCTAGCACCTGTTGGGCCACACTCTATAGCCTCGCCACTAGGATTTTAGTGACCAGCTTGCAGTCCATATCCAGCAGCATAATTGGCCACCAGTTCTTCCAGTCCTCTTTATACCCTTTGTCCTTATATAGCAGAGACACCAGCCCTAACTGCTGCCCTCCAATCCACTCCCCAGTACTGATGACCTCATCACACATCAGCAACATCTCCTCCAGAATCTCCTCCACAGATGTCATACGTTTCCAAAAGTCCCAAGGCAGACCATTCTCCCCAGGTGCCGTTCCCAGGATTGTTGATATCAGAACTTAAAGGATCTCCTCTCTCAAAACTGGTTGGCCATAATCCCCCAACCCTGCTGCAGGATTCAGGTGCCACTCTTCCAAATGCCGCTCAATGTCCTGCACCACCTCCCCTCCCTCCTCTTCACTCTAGAGGTTACTCCAGCGGGCGCTCAGCTGGCCAAGAATCTCTTGCACACCTAATACCATCTCTCCCTCATCATTGAGGACTCCTTCCCACCAGTGTCTTGCTCCCCTAGTATGAAGGAGACAGGACAAAAACCTTGTGGGCCTTTCCCCTTCTTCCAATCCCTGCCACCATAGTCTTGCCACCATAGCCTGAGTCTGCACTGCTTCCTCCTTCCTCAACAGATCCTGCAGCTCTACCACTTCCAGCTTAGCCTGCTTAGCCTTCCAGTCCAATACCTCCTCCTCCTCCAGTAGCCCAGCCCAATTCAGAAGTAGTCTCTCTAGTCTCCTAGATGCCCATTGGACTTATCTCCTCCGCTGAGCACCTCACTCCTTTCCTACATCCCCCCAGTACCTCTGAGCTTCGAATTTCAGGCTATGCCACCAATCTCCAATCCTCATCCCAGCTCTCCTCCAATTATCAACCTTGGACCATACCTCTACCACCCACATATTCCACAGGTCCATCTCATCCAGCAGTGAAGAGTTCAGGTGCCAATGTCCTGGTCTCTCTCCACTCTCTCCAAACCTCCCGCCTCCCTGAATACCCCAATAATCTAACCAAGGGCACCACTCGATCTCCATCATCTCCCAAACTGTATTACCCCAATACTCAGCAGTCAGAATCCAGTCAATCCTAGTACCAAGTCCTCCCACACAGTGAGTATATAGATGTCGATCCCCATTCTGAAGTCTCATGGCATCCACTAGTGAGCTGCATCTCTCTACCTCTTCCCAGTTCTCCAATCCCCCACTCCTTCCTGCCATACCCTGTACTCCATCAGTTCTGTCCAGCCTACTCTCCCATATCATATTAAAATCACCCCCCAGACAATCTACCCCAGCCTCAACCAAGAGCCCAGAATCCTGCAGATCTCCAATCCACGCCACTTGGGTCCCCCTCTCAGCCAGGCAATAACAAGATCCCACCACAATTGAGTTCCATCTAGGCCTCCGCCATGTCCCCCACACTAATCTACTACCCAAATGTTCAGTGTCTGCAATGTCCCCTTTCCTCTTCCTAACCAGGATTCCCACTTTACCCTGCCAAACTGCTATACCACCCCATTCTCTTATCCATTCTAGGCCATCTTCCTCCCCCTCATACCATACATCTTGAAGTAAGAAGAGATCTGCCTCTAGTTTCTTCAGCCATCCAAAAATCATTTGTTGCCTCCCAGTCCCCCTGAGCCCATTGATGTTCAAAGAAAAAATGTTGGTTATACTATTTATAGTGAAATATTTGAAAGTGTTAATATCTCCACATCTATAATTCCATACTCACTTCCTCTCCAGCCAGATCCAGGTTCTGTTCTGCCACAATCTCATCTTCCACATTTTGCTATTTGTCCAGAGCTACCAACAATTCTACACAGTCCTCACCATCCACTATCTCCATTGATGCCCAGTGCTCCTCGCATACCACCTGCCACTTTGCCAATCCCTTTCATGGCCCCCATAGATAAGCTGCCCTTTTATTGGCAATACCCAAGAGTATTGCCTCTCTCACCTCAGTGACCTCGTACTCCTCCACCTCCAGAAGAGCTGCCATCATCTCATCTCTCAACTTCCTCATGACCTCCTCCCCTCACAGCACTTGCCCCCAGAATTCCTCACTGATCACCCAAAAATCAATCTCTCCCAGTTCCTCAGCTGCCACATTTTTCAGTGCCCTCAACAGCCACTTCTCCTCCCCAACTACCTCCGCTGCTTGTACCAAATCTTCCTCTCCCTCCTTCCTCTCCTCAGTTTGTACAGACTCATCCCAACCATCCTCTGACACATCCTCCAACTCCCCCTCTCCCACCTCGGGAACACCATACTGGATCTGATTATCATCTGCCATCACCATATCCACTACCACCTCCTCTGGCCCCTGTCCCCCTCTCTCCTTCATCTTCCCCCCTTGCTGCCCAGTCTCTGCCCAGATGCTAGTGCTTGCTTCAGTACTCTCCTCCATAGCCCCTGCCTTTTGACCCCCATCCAAACTGGCCAGCAAATCCTTCTGCAGCTGTCTCCCCTTTGCCTTCTCCCAGAGTACCTTGTCCATTCGCACCTTCCTGCCCTCAATCACCTCCACTACCGTCCTAGCTTCATAAGTCCTCCAAGCCCTTTGCCTCTTCTCCACTACCCCTGTCAGGTCCACAAGTGCCTCCAGCAGGTCCTCCTCATCTTCCTCTGATCCCTTCACCCTCGATACCTTGCACTCCACTGGGCCCCACTTTAGTGCCACTGGCCAGTCCCTAGCCTTCCTTTTTTTTTTTTT
>RBNI01006532.1:0-11230 GCA_003990745.1 Jimgerdemannia flammicorona | reverse complement strand
TGGGAACCTAGACTATATAGGCCAAAACCCTCCCCCACCACCCACCAAGCACTGCCCCCCCATTAACCTAGGCTAGCTATTGTCCAGCAGCTCAACCATGCCAGGCACAGCAGGGCCTATGTTGGCCTGCACCTCATTCTGCATACTATGCTCTCCCTACCACCAGGGGAAACCCAACCATATGCCAATAACCGAAAGCACATACCTGAGAACCCAACGTATGTACAAGGCCATGCCCGAGCCAAATAAAATAGCCCCTGCCACCCCAAAGAGAATGACAGGCAAAGAAAAACCCTCATCAAAGCACAACACAGTGGGTAGGGCCTGGTTCTCCCAGTTGAGATGAGTAAAGGACTTATATGTGAGGTGGGAGGAAACTCTCAATACCCCACTACTCAAGCCTGCGGGCCTCAATCATGTTGCCATGTCAGCTCCCAGTTCTAGTTGAGTGTAGCCAAGATGCCTGAAATGGGTAGCCTTGGGCCCCCCAACCCCCCCTGATGACTGGGGCCTCACTCCGCTACCCACCAAAAGAAGCCAAGAGTGTCACCCACCACCTAACCATACCGCACCAATCAAAAGACCCCACTGAAGCAGCACCTGCCCCAGCCCTGATGACCACCCCCAGCCTGGCACCCAACTGGTTCACCGTTATCACCCTTCCTCCTATCTGTGATGGCCATCTCCCCTCCCATCCTGACAACACCTGAAAAGCAGTCACCTATGTCAGAACCATGCTTGCTGGGAAGCTCGCCAAAGCCAGAGGGCCCCACCACAGGCACCGAGGACCTGCAGGTAACCTACACTGAGCACTTGATGCCCAAGGTCGGCTGACTTCCTACATAGCCCGAGACACACCAAGACAACTCCTTGTTGGTGACAGCAAAAGGAAGAAGGTGCCGCACCAAAACGAGTACACCCCAGATGCAGCTGAAGGCACCAGAATCCGTGAAAAAGTGGAGGAAGCACTGATTCGACACTGATAAAGGGGCAACTCATCACTATTGCCCTCCTCCCACCATGCCTCTGCAGGCACAGCAAACTAACCCAAGGTAGAGGGGGTAATAATAGGGGAAAGGGGACTCAGAAGGTCACCTATCAAACCTTGTGACCAGTAAGGTAGTGGAGAAAGGAGCTGACTGGTCCTTATCTTTCTTATGCTCAAGTTCAGTAATCTTGGTGACAGCATAGGCTCCTCTTCCAGTAGATCTAAAGCCTTGTTCTCCTCTCTTGGTCTTGATGAGTTTGATGGCTTCTATGATCTTTGGCTTCTTGATTTTGTGGATCAGCATCTGGCCAATCCTGTCATACTTCTTGACTTCGAAGGGGGTGGTGTGGTTGTGATTTCTGACTATGAGGAAGATCTCACCAGTGTAATCAGGATCAATTACTCCTCCTTCAACTGAGATTTCGCTTTTGGCCAGACTGCTCCTGGTCTTGATAATTCCGGCATGGTTTTCAAGCAGCTTGACTCCAATTCTGGTACCAAGTAGGGTGGTGGTCTGTGGTTCGAGGGTAGCATCTTGAATGCTAGCAAGGTCTATTCCTATGGCTCCTTCAGTCTTGTATTCTGGGATCTTGGCTTTAGGATAAAACTTCTTGACCTTGAGGGTGATGTCTGATTCTTGTTCCTCCTCATCGTCACTATCAGCTTGAAGCTCTGGAGGCTGGTCATCTTCTTTGGCTTTCCTTTTTGCTTCAGCAGCTTCTTGCTCATATTTCTGTTGGCAGATTTTCCTGACTTCACTGATACAGGACCAGCAGTCATTCAGGTGTTCAGAGTAGTACATTCTAGTACCATGGGGGCATCTTCCTTGAGGGGCATAGCCATTGATAATCTTGTTGTACCACTGCTCATCTGTGAGCTTGGGTGTCTTGTTCTTGTTCTTGTTTACCGAGTACATAAAGACCTCTGTGTCTTCTTCATCTCCTTCCTCCATGTCTGGTAGGACTCCTTTGTGGACATTGATAGAGACTCGTACCTTTCTCCCTCTGTAGTTGATCTGCATCTTCTGGACATTGAGGTCAATGATGGCTCTGGTCTTGTGAAGCCATTGGTTGCCAATGAGGATGTCATAGTTGGTGGCACTTGTAACAATCATGTCTACTGGGATAGTGGCTCCTCCTATCTTGATGGGAACTTCTCAGATTTTGTCAAGGGGGGTAGCTCATGTACTGTCTGCTATGACATAGACCATCTTGGTGGACTCTTCAATATCCCAACCTAGGTGGTCAATTGCCTTCTTGCTCATGAGGCATCCTCCAGCATCAGTATCAATGATGGCATCAAAGATACAGTCTTCGATCTGGCAGGGGGTATAGGCTGATGTCTTGCGCTGGTCTTCAGATTCTTCACCTGAGTTCTTGGATTCTTCTTGTGCATTGTGAGCTTCTACAATCTTGTACTCTTGATTCTTAGTGGTAGTTGCAAGTCCTACTCTCAACTGCTGTCTGAAGGCAGGGACTTCAGCTAGTTGTCCAAAAGTGGCATTGACCTTCTGTTCCTTGAGGTCCTTGTAGATGTCATACTGGTGGATCTTGGTCTTGCACAGCTTCTATTCCTTCTTGCTTTCACTTTCTCCTGAGACTGGAGTAGTGTCTTCAATAATTTGGTAGGCAGCTTTGTCTAACTCCATGTCTTGATCAATCTCCTCGGGTTGGGTCTTGCTTTGAATGGTGACAGCTGGGGTCTTCTTTGGTCTTCCAACTGGCTTGCTGTTACTCTTCTTGTCATAGGGCTTGGACTGGGTTCTGGTACCTTCAGTAGCAGGGTAGAATTCAAGCTCCTCATAATATTCTTCATCATCAGTGTCACCAATCTCCTTGATGACTACTGCATTGGTTTGTTCTCTAGTTCTGCTAGTATTGCTTGGTTGGGCTTTGTGTCTCATTTTGGTCATGCAATTCTTTGCATAATGGCCTTCTTCTCCACATCTGAAGCATGTGATGTTATTGTATTCTTCTGTAGCAGCTGCAAATCTCTACACTGGTCTCCTGTTGGCACTTCAGACTTCTCTAACAACATCACCAAGGTGTGTAGTCATCTTGGCAAACTGCTTGGCGAGTTCTTCCACTGGGTCAGCTTTGGCTATCTTAGGAGTAGGTGTAGTTGGTTGTCTGTTCACAACTGTAGCAGGTAAGATACTAGTTAACTTTGATGGCTCCATCTTGATGCCAGTTATTTTCTCCATTGAGTGTTCAGCAGGGTGTCTGGCAGTCCAATATCTCTGTACAAAGACCACTTTCTGATCAAGGGTCAGTGTGGCTGGGGTAGACCGGATTGCTAGGGCAATTTCAGGGTGAACTCCTTTGAGGAAGGTTGAATCTGCTATTTGTTCCTTGAGGTGGTCATTATAGCCAGCCAAGACAATCTGGTGGCAAATTCGGGTATAGAATGAGTTGGGATCTTCACTAAGTCTCTGGCAGATAGTATTGAGTTGATCCTTGAGAGCTTGCTTGATTTCTTCAATATAATATGTTGTTCTGAGGAAGTCCTTCATGTTGGCAAGTTTAACTACATTAGCACCAGCAATGGTGGCTGCATTGAACTTGTCTCTGGCAGGTCCTCTGAGGCTGACTGGTAGAAGGGCCAATTGAGCATCCACACCAAGGGCTTGTACAGTAGCGAATTGTTCAAAGTCTTCAATGAAGGTCAGGATTGACTCTTCAGTAGTATATCTATAGAATGTGGGGGGATGCATTTCCATCTTGTCTTGAATTCTTGCAGGGGTGACTCTTGTAGTCAGAGTAGTTATTGTGGGGGTTGTTCGTTTTTCAGCTTGAAAGTGAGAGATTCATCTTGAATCACCAGCCAATGAGCACCAAGTTGTCACGTAGTAGTCGCTGAGTCCTTCAAATATACCAGATTCTCTTCAAGGTGTATCTCTTAGACTAACTCAAGTTGTTATAAGTAAGTTCTTATTGGAGTGCCTTTCCAAGGTCTTATAGTCCTCAAACTTCTTATCTTTAAACTATCTTGTTATCTCTTAGATTACTTGCAAGGAAGTATATATATTGCACTGAGAAGACTGACTTTATTTCAGAGGAAATAAAAGGGGTATTTATACAAAATATAATTCAATGGTTGCTAAGATATAAAGCTAAATATAAATTCCAATAACTAAAACTACCAAGTTCCAGGGCTGGCATTATTTGGTATCATATCAAAATGCCGGTGCTGGAACAATTTCGTGTCATCTCAGAATACCAGTGCTGGCATTATCTGGTGTTACATGAGAATACCGGTACTGGCATTATCCAGTGTAACAAAGAACTTAGAGCAGAAACTTCAGGACTATGGAGGCTTCATCATCATCATTATCATCATCACTGAAGGAGATGAGATCTGCAAATTCATCATACAGATCGCGTGTTTCGCATATGTCACGTGGGATGACAGGTCTCTGAAGTCTGAGACTCTAACATACTCCAAGTTGGGGATTGACCATGGTGCATGCCTAAAGATCTGATGGATCTTTTTAGCTATCCTCATTTCATGTATGTCTATGGGAGTGGCATCTTGTAGCTCTTGGGTGCTGGCCTGTGGGAACTCCCGGCAGAGGAGGTTTCCTATTTCATACTCCTGCTACATTTGGAGGCATTCGGTAGCAATGGTGATCCTTGTTTCCATTTCACAGTAGTAGAGAATAAAGTGATAAGAGTCTGCAGTGCCCAGGTAGACACTAGGAGTCCTTCTTGAGTGGGTCCTCATGGCTCTTCTGATGTCTTGGAACATCCTTTCCTCGACTGAGATACCTTGGTGGTTCTTTGACCTTGAGGTTCGGCGGGCAGCAGGCATTTCATTTGTGGTAAGTCTTTGAGCTATTTTAGGATTAGTGGTTCTTATTGGTTGCTGCTACTGCAGTTCCTTGATCCTTCTTTTATATTCTTCAGGATGCTTGTACTGTGGTCACAATGACTCACAGTTGGTCATCATTGCTCATCTCATATGCCATATAATCTTCTTGTGCTCCAATCTGGTGGCTTGCAAGGAAAGGCTGTCTCCTGTGCTGATATTATCATTCTGAGGTCACCGTTATAATATATATTAAATACTGAGGTAATCTAAGTTTATATATATATATCTAAAGTCTTGATGGAGCATGAGCTGCTAAAATTGAATAAGTCTTATAGCATTATATAAAAAGAGTCAAAAATAAATTATTTTTTGTATATTATTTAAAAAAAAAAAAAAAAAAAAAAGAGAGTTCAGCTAGGGTACAAAATAATAGACAGAAGAAGCATACTAGTATTTGTGGCCTCTCACCAGCTCAAGTGGAGTGGAGGTTGGTAGTTAGTAGAGGGAGTATATAAAATTTATAGCTCTCTACTAGCAGCAAGAGGTAACCCCAAGTTACAAGTTGATATGGAAGTCTGGATCAGAGAAAGTATACAGAATTTGCAGCTCAATGACTTATTGTAAGAAGTAACTTCAAGTAGTCAGACTCTGGTACAGATCAGACTTTGATATAGATTCAGGCCCTATAGGTACCCTGGCTCTACACTATAGTACTATACTAGTAATACTATAAAGTAGGGCCAAGAGGCTAGTAGAGTCTAATAAAAGCTAAAACTAGTACTATAAAAAGAGGTGCCTGACTGTCTAACCTTTACAAAACTGCTCCACCTACCGGTCTCAGGCCTTGATGAGCCTGGTATTTATTGTGAGTACAATAACTATAATATCTGAGCTTCTCTTGAAGGTGACAGTACTGTAGAGATCATATGGTTAAAATAGAACAGCTATGTTGACTGTAAATAGGACCTCAAAATCATAAGTGAGATTATACTAAATATTACTGCTGTCTTTTTAAGTTAGGTCCTTTCTTTCTAGAATATAAAACATTACTAGAGTGATATTATTATCTGTATATATAGGTAGAGAAATGTTGTACCTAATATACTCCAATGTGATGCAAGCATATGGTTGGGTAAACCCTTGATCCAGGACCTCATATTATCAGATAGTACTAGAGAATACCTATTTTTTGTCAAGCCCTAGGAGCTATGGCTTAGAAATCTGCAGAAATAAACAATATCTAATTAATCTTTTTTATATATAGGGGACAGAAACCCTCAGGTTATACTAAAAAAAAAAGTCAAGCTCCTCATCTTATATAGTATGCTAAATTGTACTAAGAATATACATATAGTTATGCTGAGAGCACTATCAAGCTAGACTACTATTCACTCTAGCAATCTGCTTAAAGAACTCTAGATCATAGTCATCATTACTATATATACTGTATCATACTTACACATAACTTGTTCTTCAACAGAACTTCTAAAGTTCTGATAAGGGTACAGAATCCTATACATCTCTGGAAATTTAACAAAAATAGATTAGTAAAGAAAATCTCAAAAAAAAAAAGGAGATAAATATAGAGAATTTGGAAAAAAAAAAAAAAACTCTAGAGAATCTACCCTTTGTTATATCCAATTTCCATCCAAACTCCCTCTCTCTGCTTTTTATACTCTCTCTTTTCTACTACTCAGTATTTGATACAATTCTTACAAACCTCATTAATATAGTAATAAAGCTTATTATCATAGAGATTTCTTACTACTATTATAACAACCTCTCTACATTCATTAATAATGATATAGTTCTCTTCATTATTAAATACTATAGTAGGCTAATGGGCTTCTTGATTAAGAACAATTAGCTCTGATTTGAATATAGACCCCCAAGTCTTGATAGTAATACTGGTATTACTTATACTAAATAACTTATTCTTAAACTTCTCTATTTGATCAGATACTGGACATGATTGAACTTAGATAACTTTGAATTCTCCTCTATAGTAGAACTGAGCCTTGATCTGAGTAGTGGGCTAAGTTAAGTATATAGATGAATTATATGTAAATATTGTATAAGAATTTTTAGAGGAGAATATATAAAAATAAAGTTAAATAAAATATAGAGTAAGTATTCAGAAAAAAAATATGAAAATGAGTTATATATAGATAAGTTATACAAGATTACTCATGAAGGCTTACTTCTGATTCTTTTGAGATCTCCACCATACTATATATTGACTTAATAGCTCAGTCATTAAAGGCATATCTTGCAATATTCTCCAGCCTTTCTTCATCTTGACTAGATATTGCAAATAAAGTCAGCAGATCTTGCTATAGAGCTGTATACTCTAAGAAAAAGAGAAACAGTATAAAATGAACTTAGTTATAATGTGGAAATTTAAATATAGTGGCAAAAAGACAACCTATATCTACTATCAGCTGTTCTAAAAAGACTGCTATATATATAGCTATAAGGTCTATAAATTCTGAGATCTGAAGGATTACTGTGAGTTGTTACTAGAATTCTCCTTTATCCTCATTATTACTATCACCATTACTATTACCATTACCATCACCATTGCTACTACTACTTTGGCTCTATATACTATCTATATAAAAAAGAATTTAACATTACTAGCAGAAAGTGCTTTTCTATCTTAAATATTCTCATTTTTGATGATTATTAGATAAAAAAATGAGTAGACCAATATATAATTAAGAGTTACTATTTATTTGTTCATAATGTAGTAGGAGAAACAAAAAAGAGTATCAGAGAATAAAGAAAGGGTAATATTACTAAAGATTTTGAGTGATCCAGATTAATCCAGATCAATTCAGATCAGATCACAGGATCAATCTAAGTTAATTTAAATTTATCACATAATGAATCTAAATTGAATCTTATCCAGATAAATTGCATCAGTTTGGAGTACTAAGTATAGTAAAAACTCATATATTCTATATAGAATTATATTTTCAAACTACCACTTCACTCATCTTTACTGAGATTTATATTCAAAAACTCTCAGAGATATCTTATACTTATTTATATAAATATATCTAAAAAATATAAGTATAAATTTAAGCTAAACTTTTCTATCTTAAGATATATATATATATAGTATCATCAAGTACTTGTCTATATATACATACTTTATCTACTCTTTTTTTTTTTAATAGTAGTATATTGAAATTGATAAATAGATACTTGACTATCTCTAATATACTAGATATAAGAGTAAGTATCTCATAACTTTTAACTTTTTAAAGATTAGTATCAGCTTAATAACTATAATATAGTTATATAATACTACTTCTAAAATATTGTCAGAAGTGATAGAGTAGCTATTAACTTTCTCTTTAGCTAGTCCAAGTATATTAATAGACCTGCAATATCAAAGATAGCTATAGATATTAGACTAGACCTATCTTATAACTATCTATAAGATATTAATCTAGATATAATAGATAGTAATAGTAATAATATATATAAGATATAATATATATATTAATATAGAAGTTCTATAATATATATAGTAGAGACTACTGTTTTGATACTATCAGAAATAGCAGAAGTTATTCAGTGAGCTATATTAATAGTTTACAATAGAAAGTAGAAACTATAATAAGAAATTAGATTTAATAAAAATGACTGATATTCAAATATTCTTAGAATAACTATCTTTAGCTCATATGAAATAAAAGCATACTATTCTATATGATGATAAATAGAAGTATATAGTAGTTAACTTTAGTGATATATATATTATTCTTACTAATAATGAGAGATAAGGTAATAGATATCTTATATAGACTATTACTTTTTTTTTTTTTTTTTTTTTAATAGATATAAAGTCCTGCAGATTTTTATTAGAAGAGAATCTAGACTTATAGGTCAAAACTCTCTTCTACTATCTACTAAGTACTATATCTTTATTGAATTTAGGCTAACTATTATTTAGTAGCTCAACCATATCAGATGTAATAGAGCAAAGTTACCCACACCTCATTCTGTATACTATGTTCTTCCTATCACTAGAGTATAATAACTATATACTGAAGATATATATCTAAAACCCCAATATATATATAAGACTATACTTAAGCTAATTTATATAGTCTCTATCACTCTAAGAAAAATAATAGATAAAGAAAAACTCCTCTCAAAGTATAAAATAGTAGATGGACCTAGTTCTCTCTAATGAGGTAAGTAGAGAATATATATAAAGTAAAAGGAGATCTCCAATATCTCACTACTCAAGCCTATAGGCCTCGATCATATTGTTATATCAGCTTCTAGTTCTAGTTGAGTATAGTTAAGATGTCTGATCTAAATAGCCTCAGGTCTCTCAATTACTCTCAATAATCAGAGCCCAATCCCATATATTGCTAAAAGTAGCTGAGAGTAATACCTATCACTTAACTACTCTATACTAATCAGAAGACCCCACTAATACAGTATCTGTCTCAGTCCCAATAACTGCCCCCAGCCTAGCACCTCACTGATTTACCATAATCACCCTTCTCTTTATCTATAATAGCTATCTTCTCTTCTATCTCAACTTCTTCTAAAAAACAGTTACCTATATCAGAACCATACTTGCTAGAAAGCTTGTCAAAGCTCAGAGAGCTCCATTATAGGTACTGGAGACCTACAGATAACCTATACTGGCACTTAATGCCCAAGGTTAGCTGACTTCATATATAGTTTGTAATATATTATAATAATATCTTATTGATGATAGCAAAGAGAAGAAGGTACTACACTAAAACAGAAATATCTCAGATGTAGCCAGAGATACTAGAAACTATGAAAAAGTGAAAAAAACACTGATCAAATATCAAAACAGGGGCAACTCATCACTATTGCCTCTCTCCTACTGCTCTATAATAGATATAGTAAACTAACCTAAGGTAGAGAGGATAAAAGTTATAAAAAGTAGACTTAGAAGGTTACTTACCAAATTTTGTAACTGGTAAGGTAAGCAGAAAAAGAGCCGTGATATAGACTATTACATATATATATTATAGCAATATAATCACTTCTACTACCTTATACTTATCAGTATACCTAAGTTCTGATTATTGCAGATATACTTCTATTGCAAAGATATATATAATACTAAAATATATCCATAATAGCAGTAACACTCTATATACTATACTTAACTACAAAAACTGTACAATAGTCTGAAATAGAAATTTCAATACCACCTATAATCTCTAGGCCATTATATTGCATATGGACACCCATGAAATTATAGTGCTGAAGATCTTTAAGTGAGTGACAAAAAGTAATGAGCAGCTCCTTTCTCCGCTACCTTACCAGTCACAAGGTTTGGTAGGTGACCTTTCGAGTCCCCTTTCCCCTATTATTACCCCCTCTACCTCGGGTTGGTTTGCTGTGCCTATAGGGGCATAGTGGGAGGAGGGCAATGGTGATGAGTTGCCCCTTTATTGGTGTCAGATCAGTGCTTCCTCCACTTTTTTGCAGATTCTGATACCTTTAGCTGCATCTGGGGTGTACCCGTTTTGGTGCGGTGCCTCCTTCCTTTTGCCATTGCCAACAAGGAGTTGTCTCGGTATGTCTTGGGCTACGTAGGGAGTCGGCTGACCTTGGGCATCAAGTGCTCAGTGTAGATTACCTGCAGGTCCTCGGTACCTGTGGTGGGGCCCTCTGGCTTTGGCGAGCTTCCCGGCGAGTACGGTTCTGACGTAGGTGTCTGCTTTTTGGGTGTTGTCGGGATGGGAGAGGAGATGGCTGTCACAGATAGGAGGAAGGGCAATAATGGTGAACCAGTAGGGTGCCAGGCTAGGGGCGGTCATCGGGGCTGGGGCAGGTGCTGCTTTAGTGGGGCCTTTTGATTGGTGCAGTGTGGTTAGGTAGTAGGTGTCACTCTCGGCTTCTTTTGGCAGATAGCGGGGTGAGGCCCCAGTCATTAGAGGGGGTCAGGGGGCCCAAGGCTACCTATTTCAGGTGTCTTGGCTGCACTCAACTGGAACCAGGAGCTGATACAGTAATGTGATCGAGGCCCACAGGCTTGAGTAGTGGGGTATTGGGGGTTTCCTCCCACCTCACATGTAAGTCCTCTACTCATCTCAACTGGGAGAACCAGGCCCTACCCACTGTATTGTGCTTTGATGAGGGTTTTTCTTTGCCTGTCATTCTCTTTGGGGTGGCAGGGGCTATTCTATTTGGCTCAGGCGTGGCCTTGTACATACGTTGGGTTATCAGGTGTGTGCTTTCGGTTGTTGGCATATGGTTGGATTTCCCCTGGTGGTAGGGAGAGCATGGTGCGCAGAATGAGGTACAGGCCAACATAGGCCCTGCTGTGCCTGGCATGGTCGAGCTGCTGGACAATAGCTAGCCTAGGTTAATGGGGGGGCAGTGCTTGGTGGGTGGTGGGGGAGGGTTTTGGCCTATATAGTC
>RBNI01006531.1:0-11231 GCA_003990745.1 Jimgerdemannia flammicorona | reverse complement strand
AAAAAAGAGATTATCATACTATATAGAGATTAACATGCAGAAATTGTATACTTTTGAAGATTGCCACTCAAGGAGGAAACTGCTAAATTATCAGACCATCATACATACCATATCACATGTATACAAATTATCACTATACCCAGAGAACTCAGCCTAATAAGGAAATCTGCATAAATTGACTGCCACATAAACAGAGAAACTGATATTGTATTCAGACTTGACTATTATACTGCTAAATACCATGGACCTCAGGAATTTTAAAATATTTTATTACTTTTTGACAAAATAACTGAGAGCTCAAACCAAACTACATCAATCTTCAACCTTGTAATTTGCCTCTATTGAGCCAGGTATATTATAATATACTTACTAGCTTTCAGCTCAAACTTGTACCAATTGGTATTACTTTTATTAATATATATCTTATAATTAAATATATATATATAGAATATATCTAGCTTAGATCTACTTCATAATTCTTTAAGAGTAAGATCATTATCTCTAAAATACTTTTTATTGTCAGAATTCTTACTTGATACTTGAGATATATACTAATTATATATATATATCATAGTATTAATTACTTCTATTCAGTGTAAATATTCTAATCTAATAGTATTGATCAATATATATATCATTTCAATAGCTATATATGTAGTTGAATTGCTTAACTATATCATTCTGCTGAGATATATAAGAAACTATTATTTGATAGTATATGTAACAGTTCTAGTTTCTTTAAGAGAAAGCAGCTAAATCTGGAAGTTCTAGTTTGCCTAAAGTAGCTTGAAGAGATACTTAAAGGTTTAAGTATTCTTGAAAAATTTCTAGGAAAAAGTATTCTATGCTTTATTCAGATAAAGAATAAGAATATTTATATATAATCTGACAGAAAGATCTGAAAGGATCTTGGAAAGAAAGAGAAATGCCAAGAAATAGATTCTTAGCAAAGCTGATTAATATGGTTCTACAATGTTCTGAAAGGTTCTATAATATACTAAGACAAGATGCTTGGTGCCAAGGAAAGATAAGAATGTTCTAGTAATGTCTGGATATTGAGAGAAGGTTTCTAAGCAAGTAGAAGGTGGCAGAACATAGTAGAATGTTTAAGAAATGATAAAAAAGACTAACTAAAAGATGTGAAAATATTCTAAGACTAAATATAACTGTAAAATTATTATATCTCTCTCTTTTTAAGAACAAATATCCTTATTGAGTTCTTAGATAATATAAGACTAGATATATTTAATCAAAATTTCTCAAACTTGTATCAGCACATTGGTGGGGATTGGCCATCCTCATATAGGGCAGAGGGTCTATTACTAGACTAACTAACTAGAAGAAATTCAAATCCAGCTAGTAGCTTCATTTTAGTAGACTTCTTATTTATTAAATATTCTGCTTATTCCAGGGTCTCAAAGTAAACTTCTGATATATAAGGCACTGGTTATTGCTATAGGTCATCAACAATCTAAGAAAGTCACTATAGAGATTGGGCAATGTATTTTGCCTCAAAGTCTTGAACTAGATCTTGAGAGTTCTTGAGGTTGATCAGCAGTTTACAGATAATATTATATTTAGAGTAGCCCATCCACTTGACTAGGTATTTGGGACAGCAGTAGCAGATTTATTTATTAAGGATTTTCTCAGCTTTATACTCAATATAGTTTTAAATAATTATAGGGGCAGATGATATAGGAATTCAACCAGGGTAGGATAATAACTAGTTCTAGGTCTTGAGGTGTGATACATGAAAGACTGAGTATACTCTCATAGTTTCAGATAGTTTGAGGTAGTAGGAGGATGCAGAGACTTGTTCAGTAATCTTGAAAGGTCCAATATATTTGGGTTGGAACTTATATAATAGGTAGTTGACTTGAGATTATATCTTGAGGTTCTCAGTAGATAGTAGGACTTGACCTCCAATAGTATAAGAGACATCATGGCATTTCTTTTCAGCATACTTGGCTTAATGCTGTTGAGCCTTCTGAAGATTCACAGTAGCAATCTTGAGTAGTTTGTCCATTTTATCTATAGGACTCTTAGTAGCAGAGACTTGTATTTGACTACTTTTCTTAAAAGAGAATAGACTTACAGAGGCCTTGGGATCTTGACTGTAGAGTAACCAGAAAGGGGAAAGGCCAGTAGATGATTGGACAGCATTGTTATATATAAATTCTGTATACATAAGTCAGGTAGTAGTCTCAATCATCTTACTTATAAGAAATATAGTTTCTAAGTATCTATTCTAGAGTTCTGTTCATGCACTCAGTTTGTTCATCAGTTTGTAGGTGAAAGGAAGTAGATATAGCCAATTGGGTTTCCAGAGTCTTGAAGAGAGTTTGCCAGAAGTAACTGGTGAACTTAGGGTCACAATTACTGATAATTACTTGTAGTAGACCATAGTGACAGAAGATAGACTTGAAGAAGATTCTTGCAATCTCAGGTATAGTAGCATTGATAGTGGTTAATTCAGCAACCATAGTCTTGGTCAGGTAGTTGATAAATACAATGATAACATCACCACCAGATTGAGTTTGTGGTAGTTGAGTTATATAGTCTATAGTAACTTACTCAAATTTCTTGGTGGAAAATAGTAGTAGTTATAGCAAACTGGCTGATACTTAGTTGGTAGACTTATTGTACTGGTATAGATCACACCTGGTAATATAGTTCTTAATTTTATTAACTATACTTGATCAATAGTAGTGGCATTAGATGTTCTTGACAGTCTTCTCAATTTTCAGATGACCAGTAAGAGGGAAGTTATAGTATTCTTGCAAAACCTTATAGTATAGATTCATGTTTTCAGATAGGTAGACTTAGTCTTGATGATAGATCAGATTGTTCTCAACAGTATATGTATCCTTGAGCTCATTTAAAAAAACTCTAATGGCAACTATGTCTTCTTTGTAAACTTGTCTGATTTGGTCTAGAAATTCTAATATCAAGATGACTTGTATGATTGTGATGAGATCTAAGTATATTGATAAAGTATCTGGTACTTTAGGTATCTTACCAGACTTGTAGATGATCATTGGGTTGAAGGTTTGAAGCTTGAGGCTCCACTTGGCTTATAAACATAACAGAGTAGGTTGAGTATTAATGTACTTGAGGGATTGATAGTCAGTAATGACTCAAACTCAACATCTTCTAGATAGCATTATCAGTGATCTAGTATATATATTATTGCCAGTAGTTCCTTCTTATGGGTGGCTACTTCTGTTCAGCCAGGGCCAACTTGCAGGACTCAAAAGCAATAGGGCAGTGTCCTTTGCTATCATCTTTTGATAAAACTGCTCTAATGGCAAAATTCAACACATCAGTAGTAACTATAAATTTTAGGCCTTGATCTATATTATACAAGACTAGAGCATAGGTCAGGTAGTTCTTGAGTTCTTAAAAGACTTGTTGACAGAAGAGGTCTCAGGTGTAGGATACATAGTGGTCTGAGTGTGGGATCTTCCTCATGAGGTTAGTCAGTGGCTCAGAAATACCAGAGAAGTTTCTGACAAAGTGATAGTAGTAGCCAGCTAGATCAAGGAAAGATCAGAGTTCTGTGAGATTTGATGGAATGGGTTATTCTTCAATTGCTTCTATTTTGTATAGGTCTACTTGAATTCCTTGTGCAGAGACAATGTGGTCAAGATATTTGACTTATTCCTTAAAGAATTTACACTTCTTGAGCTTGGTATAAAGCTTGTATTTTCACAGGATCTCCAGGACTATTTAAATGTGTTTGAGATGTTTTTCTTTAGTTGTACTAAAGATCAGAATGTCATAAAGATATACCAATAGGAAAATAAATAGTTGGTCCTTGAATATCTTATTCATCAAGGTCTAGAATATGGCAGGTATATTGGTGAGACCAAATACTAAGACCAGAAATTTATAGAGTCTAAAGAGGGTCATGAATGTAGTCATGGAAATGTCTTCTGGCTTAATTCAGATCTGGTGGTATTCTGATATGAGGTCCAACTTGGTGAAGTACTTGGTATTCTTGAGAGCATCAAAGATTTGATCAATCAAGAGTAGTAGATAGTGGTTCTTGACAGTGAGCTTATTGAGTATACTGTAGTCTATATATATTTATAGGGTATCATCCTTCTTCTTAAAGAATAGGACTGGTGAGCCATTCGGAGATTCGCTTGACTAGATTGCTCCTCATACAAGTAGTTTTTCTAGTTCCTTCTTGACTGCTTCAATTTCAAGTGGTGACATATAGTACATGTATTTCTTAGATAATATAGCTCCTGGGGTTAGTTTAATTTCATAATCAACTTCTCATATAGGTGGTAGACCAGGTAGCTTGTCTGGAAAGATATTTTTGAATTCTTCTAACAGTAACTTGATACTTTCATTGACTACTAGTCTCTTGTCTTGTTTCTTGAAATGGACTATTACAATAAAGGTATACATTGTCTTTTTGAGTACTCTCTTATACTATACAGCTGATGGTATTGCAATCTGGGTCTTGCTTGTGGTCTTGTTTGTCTTGATAGTGATGTTGGCTCCATCTTGAAGTAAGGTGACTTTATCTTACACCAATCAATATCTGGGTTATATTTTATGAGTTAGGGTTTTTTAGGATTAGGTCATAATCTCCTAGTAGTGTAATCTCAAAGTCTACTCATTCCCAATATTTCTAGATCTTGATGGTTAGTTTGGCAGTAATTGACTTGATGGGGTACAGAGTACAATCTGCAGTAACTATACTATTATTCTTGAGTACAGACTTGATAAGGATCTTGAGGCTTTCAATGAGGTTCTGATTGATGAAGTTTCCTATAGCTCTGCTATCTATAAGTACTTGAACTTCTTTTCCTTTGACTAGGCCTTTGAAAATTAGCATAGCTTGAGCTTGATTTTCACTAAGACTTACTACTTAATCAGTACTACTAAAACCTTTTTGGTCTCATTTGATTTCAGAGAGTTCTTAGACTTCTGTAATCTTGAGTTGACTGGCTTTTTCTAGGATCATTTGTGTGACTTGGTCTCCTTTCTTGACTGTGTAGTCTTGATCCTTCTAGTTAATAAGCAGGACTTGAACTTATCCTTGAAAGTCTGGGTCAATGATATCAGTACCTATATCTAAATAATATTTGACACTGAATCCTGATCATGGTACAATTCTGGCATAATGTCCTTCAGGACATTGAACTACAATTCTAGTAGGCACCAGAGTTCAGTCCTTGGCTGGAATAGTGACTTATTTGACAGAGTGTAGGTCAAGACCAATGGCTTCTTCTGTTTGATATTGAGAGACCTGGGTCTTTAGATGAAGCTTCTTGATCTTGAGCTCAGATTTACTGGTAGTGGAGTTGATGGATATGTCTTAGAACAATATGGTGACTGGTCTTGAGGGTTTGCTAGTCTTAGAATATTTGATTACAATGTGTCCTATTTGGCAACAGAAGAAACAGGCTTCAGATTTCTTCAGATAGTCCTTTTCTTCAGAGATAAGCTTGGTGTTCTTTTTATTTATAGTATCCAAATCCATTGGTGCTTGGCCAACTAACCTTGGTTGGTTTCTGTGGCAGTTCTTAAAGTAGTTCTTCTTATAGTGTTCTGATTCAAAGTAGTTACCAAAGGTGATGACATCAAATCTATCAGTAATTCTCATAGCTTTATCATGGTTTTTGGGCTCTTCTAGCTCAACCTTAACTCATGTGTTTCTCTTTAGACCTTGGACATAGCAGTCTATCTTTTTGTTCTCAGATATTACTGATAGTTTAAGTAGAATTAACAAGAATTGTATATTATATCTTTGTACAGACTTGAGTTGCTTGATGTTTGTTAGCTTGTCTCTAGCTAGCTTAGTAGTATTAGCAGTCTTGAACTACCTGTGAAGGGCTCTCTTAAAAGCTTTCCAATCTCTGATTCATATATACAAGTATATAGATATAGTTGTAATATGATTGCACTACTAGATGGTAGCAAATTAGACTTGTATATCTTCTTTCATTCTTGTGAGCTCAAAATATTGATCCAACTAGAAGGTCCATGCATCTGTAGATAGTCCTCCTTGATAACTATCAAAGGTATCTGGCTTGAGTGGCTTGAAACTAACTAGTACTATAGCAGGATGTGATATACTTACAGTTCTTGAATTTGATGAGTCATAATAGTGATAATTTACTTTATATCAATATGTGGTCCTTTTGCTTCGTCTTTAGGAGAGGGATCTGGCTGATAGACTGACTCTTTATAGCTCATTTCAGATTTGTATGACTAGTTGTAACTAGTTTCTGAATTTATGTGAGGTTTCTTAATAAGGCAAAGTATAATGACACCACTGCTATCAAGTATAATAGTTCTAGTTTCTTTAAAAGAAAGCAGCTAAATCTGGAAGTTCTAGTTGACCTAAAGTAGCTCAAAGAGATATAAGATTTCTGGGAGAGCTTTATTTAGACAGAGAACAAGAATATTTATATATGATCTGATAGAAAGATCTGAAAGAATCTTGGAAAGAAAGAGAAATACCAAGAAATAGGTTTTTGGCAAAGCTGACTAATATGGTTCTACAATGTTCCAAAAGGTTCTATGACTAGCTAAGATAAGATACTTGGTACTAAGGAAAGATAAGAATATTCCAGTAATGTCTAGGCACTGAGAGAAGATTTCTAAGCAAGTAGAAGGTAGTAGAATATAGTAGAATATTTAAGAAATAATAAGAAAAGACTAACTAAAAGACATGAAAATATACTAAGACTAAATATAACTGTGAAATTATTACAGTATATACTATATTTTTCAGAAACTGCTTGAATATATTATTAATAATTATCTGATCATATAGTATGTACTCTATATCCTGTCTTATTCTTGATTTATTCAAGACTTTACTCTTTACTAATAAGAAATATATATGTTTTATATATATGATTATTAATAAATATGATAAAATATTTCTTCTCAGAGTATAATAGTATATATATTGGTCTGCAAATATCTATATATATAATATTGAGGATCCCAGATATACAATTTAATTGTTCTTTAAATGGTTACCAGAATGCTTTATTTTTCACATATATCATGTAAAAGTTATTCTCTGGATATATATATATCAGTAATCTATTCACTAAGTTACTTCAGATCATTCTTTCAAGGCTTAATTTGCTAATATATCCTAAGCATTAATGCTATGTATTAGATATATCAGGTATAGTTATTATATATACAGAGACTGTCACACTATTTAGCATCTTATTGATTGTATAAAGATTACACTATTTTGAGACTATTATCAGCTTATTGTTATCTAAATTATATATATATAGTTATACTCTTTAAATATATATATCTCTTTATTGCTATAGGATATTATATTACCTATTAAAAAGAGGTTTTTATGAATTTCTGAGATATATAGTATGTCTAGGAAGATACTAGTAAGTTCTATGATATTACTATAGAGATATACATATCTCTATATTTCCCTTTTTTGAGTATAGATGATATTGTTGTCTCCTAGTTTGATAGATACAGAGTGCTTGAAAGGCTCATATATAGAGAATTATTTACTATATGGTATTATATATTATATAGCTCTAGAATCTATTAACTAGATATTATTATTATCAACTATATTTATAGTATATTTATCAGATATATGACTAGATATACTGCTCACCCTATTGTTATTTTTACTGCTAGTGGTACTGATATTATTACTACTTTTTATCAGTTCAAAAGTATTTCACTGATCAGAATTTATAGATAATGTATTAATGGATCTGGTAGTAATAAAACTGCTTATAGATTTTGTACTAATAGAACTAGTATTTACATATATTACTTATATAAAGAACATACTACTGTTATCATCTATTTTAGTAGAATTTATATTATTATACTTCTCTATACCTCAATATATAGTTCTTTCTATACTTATACTGACTTTTTCTATACTTATTGTCACTGCTCTCTTTGTTATTTTCCCAGCAATAACAATAGTGCTTCCTATATTCATACTTATCACAGTATTTACAGTAATCATTATACTTAATTAATTGCCTATTTTTGTATTGATTTTAGGTTTAGATTTATTAGTCTTATTATTATCTATACTTTTGATCTCATTTGGTATCATATTTGTAAGACTTATAAAAGATATTTTTATTATTATCACTACTATTTCCTTGATATATTTTCTTATTTATAAGACTCATTATTATATAGATATAGTCTATGAGTCTATCACTCTCATATATAACTGTAATAACAATATTATATATATATGTCTGGAAGTTCTCTTGTAAGTGCTATAATCTTTTCTTCATTATTAATATAATTTATAGAGATACTGAGAGAATTCACTTGATTTATTAGATTATTGATATAACTAATGTATTTGCAAATACTCTTCTTAGACTTCATTTATAGATTGAATAGCTAAGATTTTAGATGAAATCAATTCAATATAGATACTTATAGGTAATGATTATATAGAGTTTTCCATACCTTATAAGTTATCATAGTATACATTACAAGCTTTATTTGAGAATTTGATAATATGAATATAATCTCACATAATACTTAATGTATCTGTGGTTACAGAAATACTTATAATTGATATATCTATATGTATTACTAGACTGATTATCTGACATTTCTAGTATAGTATATATTAAAGAGGTGTTTTTTTTTTTTTACTATAACCACTTAGTACTAGCAGAGCTTATAACCTTTATTATAAAAGAGAGGTAATTTTATTAAAGTTACATAGATTATATTTTATGTATTACTAATGAATAATATAAAACTAATAGAATAATATATAGTATAATATCACATGTCTATATATCAAGTTGCCATCCTAATAACAAAGTCAAGAGTAAGTATTTGAAGCTATCAGTTAATATTAATCTAATGTTCAGTAATACTAAGAAATAAAATAATATTAAAAGATATCCAGATATTAATCATAAATGAAATTTTACCTATTATACTCTTATTATAAAATTTGAAATATAGTTAGTAATTATATTCAAATCAACAATACCTCTAATATTACTAATAATATCTAAATACTTTTATCTAAAGTTTTTGATAGAGATTATTATGCTCTTTTTTATAAACCTTTATAATATCATTATAAATAATATCAGTACTTAGAATATATAAATAAAGAACTCTCAATAACTATAAATGGTTAGTTTATATATAATATAATAAATAAGTTAATTTTGAGACAGAGACTTCTTTTGTTTAAATAACATAGAGTAAACTAAGCCACATAAGTATTCTTTGGCAAAAAACAATATATTCAACTATATTCATATTAGCAAATAAGATGTACATAGTACAGCAGGAGTCTGGTGACTATTAATAATAAGTTTTATTAAAATCCAATAAGTTTTGAGTATATGGTAAGTCAAAAACTCTTTTAGCTAAAAGTACTTAAAGAGGAGAAGGTCTGGCTTGGGCCTATCTAAGAGCTTTGCAGTGATTGCAGGGGCTGAGACTGCAGCTGGGGGGGCAGGTGGTCAGAAGAGGCCTACTAGAGTCAATAGCTGATGTACTGTAGTGGGGAGTAGGAGGGCTGCTGCTAGATCCATAGAAATAGGGCAGAGGAGATATAGTGTTGATAGAGAGGAAGAGTCAGGTGACTTGTCAGAGGATTGGCCAGGTGTCTGGCAGGGGGCAGGGGTCTGGTAGTGTGATGGCTGGGACTAGTTCTTCTGGAGCTAGACTAGTGGCTAGAAGTGACTGCTAGTGGTATGGCTGTAACTAGTGGTGTGATAGCAAGAGTTTCTAAAAGTAAAGAAAAGATAATATTAGTAGCTGAGACAGGTGAACTGGTGGTGTACTCATTCTTCTATAAGTCTGTATCAATGTGGACTATCTCTGCCAACTTCTTGGAGCTTGGGCTATTAATCAGAGAGGTTCTACAGTTGGTGGATAAGAAGATCACCAGAGCTGAGTCCTTGAAGTTTATTCTATTAGTGGAAGCAGTAGAGGTTGGCTTTATAGAGGAGGATACTATGGTGAAGGCCCTGGAGAAAGGGCTGGTGGTCAAGAATATCAAGGTGGGGATGGTAAGGTATCTGAGATGGGATCTGTGTGCAGTTCACTTAGTGGTTGAGGGGCTGTCAACTTTGAGTCAACAAGAGACCAAGGCAATAGTAGTCAAGATACTGAAGAGTTTTGGTGAGATGGTTAACTTTAGGTTTATGTTCTAGAAAGGCACAAAGCTGAGAAATAGTAACTGTAAGATGATGTTGCAGCTGGCTAGAAAGGAGACAACTGGGACTGGCCTGAGGTGATCTGGATTAGAGAACAAGAGTATAAGGTGTGGAGGAGAAAAGGGTCTGAGCAGGAGGAGGAGGAGATATTGATCATCTTGGAGGAGAGAAAGGTAGCAAAAGAGTTATAGAAGAGGAAATAAGAGAAGTTTGCCAAGGATTGGGTCTGGATTGAGGCTGATGAGAAGAGGAGGAGGTGGAGAAAGAAGAACTGAGAGCACCTGCAGATGGTCCTCTAGGGGTCAGCCAAGGAGAAAGAGGTGGAAGTAGCTAAGGTATTCTTTTTGTAACTGGGTAGTGTGGAGAGCTCAGTTCATGCTCTGGTGAAAGAGAAATAGGCAGATAAGGAAGAGATAGGAGTAGGGAGATTTGAGGATATTGTTGAAGTAGTCTCTGAGACTTAGATAGAGGACACTCACATGGCTTGGACAGCAAACATACACTGGGAGCATCCTGAGACAGATGAGGTGGTGTGGCTAGAGAAGGTTACTGAGGAGAATGACTTAGTAGAGGTGGCCTTAGATGTCTTGGCTAATAGAGAGTTACTACAGAAGCTAGATAGAGTCCCAAGGCCTGCTACTCCTGAACTCTTAGTGGCTACAGCAGATGATTGGTTTCAGATAGTACTTGAGAAACTTGGAGAAGAGGACATCAAAGAAGTAAATATATTTCATAGTTCTCAGGAGACATAGAAGAGGTTCCTTAACATTACAATGCAGGGGCCAAAGTTGGTTACAGTAATGGTAGTAGCACTTTTGGAGAATGAGGGATATGATATCAATGAGGAGAGAATGGTGGCTATTAGAAGGGTGGTATCTGAGTAGATGGACCTTTTTAGTAGTAGTGTAAATTGAAATCATATCTGGAGGACTATTTGTGAGGACTAGAAGAAAATCATCAGAGGCAGAGCTGAGAAGGTAGTGGTAGTCCCAGCAGAGCTTTAAACAATTTTTCTAATGATGATGAACAGTCTATATATTT